>JAVXUO010002648.1:0-123740 GCA_033065855.1 Escallonia rubra | reverse complement strand
AGCATGCACTAACAGGCGAGCATCACAAGATTTCCAAACAATCGATTCAGGTTCAATGTTGGGGGTTTTCTGGGCAATAACATACTGATATCAATACATACTTCCGAGTTCGACATTATTCATAAGTTAATCAAGGAGTACTTACGAGTACAAGTTATCAAAATAACGGTTCGGACGAACGTCCTTACCCAGGGTTCAGATAGAATCTCTTACTTAGATCCGTAGCTAGATTATCCTAACCGAAAAGTCATTAACTTTAACCTAAACGGAATAATCGAATCTTTAGAACACAGACTATAGCACAATATTATAACTTAATACGGATTCACACATACTCCCAAAGTGAAACCCTTCACCGGTATGTAAAATTACCGAAACGCCCCCGGGGTATAAAATTACCAAAATACCCCTCAGACTTAAATCACCAAAATTGTCTTCTTGAAAGTAGAATCACTATAATAATCTCACCATATACAATTTTACCCAAAACTACCATTATTCAAGGCTTTGAAGAATTGCAAGCATCATTCGACCAACTTAGAGAGGAATCGGTAGAGGGCAGCCATTCAGCCGGCTAGCACTTGTACTTCATTCATGCCCCTCGGCGCTGCCATGTCTTGTATGGCCTTGATCTTCTCAGGGTTGGCTTCAATACCTTGATGTGAGACTGTGAAGCCAATGAACTTCCCCGAGGAGATTCCAAACGTGAACTTTGCTGGGTTGAGGTGCATGCGATATTTACACATGAGTGCAAAACATTCTTCAAGGTCAGTGATGTGATCTTCTGTGTGCAGGCTTTGACGAGCATGTCTCCACATAGACTTCCATATTTTTTCCCACCAATGGCTTGAATATCATGTCGACTAGCATTTGATAGGTGGCTCCAACGTTCTTTAGGCTGAATGGCCTGACTTTGTACCAAAACAGGCCTTGGTCCGTTATGAAGGCCGTTTTGGCTAAGTCATCTTCATGCATCCGGATCTGGTTATAGCCGGAGAAAGCGTCCATGAAGCTTAAGAGCTCATGCCCAGACGTGGCGTCTATCAAAGTATCGATGTGTGGTAGAGTGTAGCTATCCTTGGGACATGCTATGTTCAGATCGGTGTAGTCAATGCATATCCACCACTTGCTGCTACCCGGCTTAGGCACCATGAGGATGTTGGCCTCGGGATAGTCAATTTCCTTAATGAAGTCGGCTTCCAACAGCTTGTCCACTTCTCTTTTGATTATTGCTTGTTGCTCGGGGTGCCAAGGGGCACTTCTTTTGTTTGACTTACTTTTCTCGGGATCAACCGAAAGGCAGTGCAACATCATGGAAGGATCTATCCCAGACATGTTTTTTGCGCTCCACGCGAAGACATCTGCGTTGGACCAAAGGAAGGCGATCAACTGACTGTAAAAAATTGGTTCCATAGAAGAGCCAATTCGCAACTGATGCTCCTCGTCTCTGTCATTCAACGGTACGATGTTGAGTTCTTCCGCGGGTTCGGCGCGTTTCATGTTTTGTTCGTCTCATTGGTCTTCAATGGCCAACGTCTCTTCGGCTTTGCAACATGCAAGGTAGCACTTACGAGCCAGTGTTTGGTCTTTTCTCACTGTGTCGATTCCATTCGGTCTGGGGAACTTCATAGCCAATTGGAAGTTAAAGCGACAACTTGCAACTTGTTGGGTCATGTTCGTCCTTGTATTCTATTGTAGGACGACTTGATTTTGACTATGAGAAAGTCAATAGTCGGGGTGGCTTAGAGGGGAGCAGTGCGGACTATGACTGTGAGCGGGACGAAGCCCTCGGTAGGTGCGAACTGTAATGCCTCGGAAATCTAGATCTTTGTTGCCCCAAACTCCAAGAACGTTAACCTACCAGATCACATCAAACCTATCAAATCTGTTCACTAACACATATTCTAAATCAACTTAGCTTAGGTTTCTCAACATACTATATTACAACCACTTAGCTTAAAGTATTACAGCTTAGGTCCTTCGCAATTCAAATTCCTAAGAACAAATTAACAATATGGGTCTTAATATACAGTAGCGGTGGGCTCACCGGAATCTCACACAACTCTAACCCATTCCCGAACATGCTACAGCCGATCATCACCTGCAAAAGGGAGTCAAACGAAGAATGAGCTTTTGACAGCTCAGTAAGGTCATACAAGGACAACCAAAATAATTACAAAACGATTCCAAAGAATCCAACTGACGATGATTTCCAAAATACATAAAAAAACAATGATTTCAAAAATGATAAAAAACAATCAGAAATAGATACCAAAATAAACCTTTAAAGACCGTTTTCAAAGATTCCAAAATGATCATCAGAAGATCAGTTCAAAGTCATCATTTTCAAATACAAATGATGATTTTGCAAAAGGTTTCAAAACAAACACGAAAACTTCAAAAGTCATAGGGGAAAGGGTTTCAAATAATCATAAACAGTTTGATCACAATATGGGGAAGAGTTTTAACTCAATCCTCTTCATTCAGATACCAAGACATTCCTTTGAACATCATTTTCAAAGCAGTCATTGTCTGTTACAATGGGAACAGATTCAGAGATGTTGACCCTGGGCAGAAGCAATGTCTTTTAGGCAATGTACAGATGTACGCATGCATGATGTACCAGAATAATTACTAGTCCTCTTCATCGATCAAGGAACTAGCCTGCTTCCCTGCAGGAAGCAGTAACAATCCAGCCTTATACCGCCTCCCCACATAACAGATCCCCAGGTCAACACAAAATCAACAATATCAATGAGCATTAACATAAGCTCAAATCACCAAAATCAATCTGGATTTCAATATCAATAAACAGACTGAAATAAGTCATCACTCAGAATTCCAGAATAACCACAACAAACAACAAGAACAAATGTGAATGGTTATCAAATTTAAGCACAACAATTCAGAAGAACGAACACAAACAATCATGAAATTTGCTCAGCATGCAATAACAGGGGAGCATCAATAAGAATTCTAAATAATCGGTTAAGGCACAATATTAAGGTTTTTGGACAATAGCATACCGATATAAATACATAATTCAATATTCAACATTAGTCATAAGTAAATCAAAGAGTACTTTCGAGTACGAGTTATCAAAATAAGGGTTCGAGACGAAAGTCCTTACCCAGGGTTCAGATTGAATCCCTTAGCTGGATCGGCAGCTAAATTATCCTAACCGGGAAGTCTTTAGATTTAACCTAAATAGAATGATCGAATCATTAGAACACTGCCTACAGTACAATATTGTAACTTAATACAAACTCACACATACTCCCAAAATGAACCTCCCTCATCGGGTAGGTAAAATTACCAAAATGCCCGGGGGTTCGCGGCTCTGGAAAAATCTCAAAAATACTTTGAAATATTATTTGAGGCATTCTGAAATCATTTTTGGGCTAAAAACTATTTTAGAAAATTTTTGCCCGAAAATACCAAACCGGTATCCATATCAAACGCTTAGAAGCTAGTTTCACTAAAAATATCTATCGGTCTCGGAATGACTCAAAATTTTAGATAATGAATCATATTAGTAAACAAAGATTTCCATAAAAATTTTGCTAAATAATTCAATAATCATTTTTAACCCATACCCTAATTTAGCATCTTTCACGGAAACAGAAAATTCCCAAAACATTCCAGCTTGTAGGTCTCGTAACAATAATAGAGGTTACTGATTTGCAGTTTATCCAAATAAAATTATAAACATGTTTTAAAATTTTGTAAAGAAACTACTGGAATAAAATTATCTTTAGTGACATTTACACTTGCTATTCAAATTAGAGCACACACTAAAACACCCTAGTTGCACACACTCGTCTTCCTCCTTCAGTCAGCCGAGACCCACTTCATTCACACTCACACAGCTCACAAACACACACTCCAATCATCTAAACACATTCTAATACCTAAAAATATAATCTAACATCACTAATTTACAAAATTCACACACTTATACACATATTCCACACCCAATCTTTCACCTGAAGCACTCACGCATACACACCAACACCATGGCTGCACAACCATATTCATGGCGCTTACACCCACTGTACAGTGCCCAAAAACGCACACCAAATCCGCAAACACACACTAGAACACACATACAAGATATTCAAAGAATTACCTCTGAAAAAAAAGGCTCGAATTTCCTCCTTTTTTCCCCCTATTTTTCCCCTTCCCACAGCTGCCTTGTTCTTCCCTGTTTACTGTTCTTCGTTACTGTTTTGTTATTTATGTTTTCCTCCCCAAAAGTTTTCTCTTTTTTTTCATAAGACTTATCCCCCTACTTTTGTTTATAATATAAATTCATTAGTCATTAACAAGGAAGTAGGTGGTGGCATCTTCTTACACCCACTTTTCTAAAAAATTAACACATAAGGCATAATTTTAAAAAATTACAAAATAGCCCCTAAAGTTTCCAAAAATTCCAAATGGCCCCAAAAATAGCAAAATTTACATTTTTGCCCCAAAACTCTCCTGATCTTTATTAATCAAATTAAATGTCACTAAAACATACAATATCAGTCATTTCATTATTTTTCATCACAAAAAATATTTATTACATTTATGCCCCTAAAGTTTTTCAAAATTACAAAAATGCCCCAAAATTCTTTTGAGTTTCGATTCTCTACTAATACACGAGCATTACTCAAATTTAACACATGTTTTTCTTTCGGGTCTCTGATAGTCATTTTAAACCGCTCTCAAAGTTCGGGCTATTATATTCTTCCCACCTTATAAAAATTTCATTCTCGAAATTTGCTCACTTATCACATCTACGTATCACACTTCCGTTGCAGAACTCTGGTAACTATCTCATAGTAGCTAAGCTACCTCTGACTATCACAAATTAAGTCAAGCTCTAATACGATAGACTTCTTCTACCTTATGCTGATACTACACCAGAGTTCCCATCATTTGCACAATTTACTTATGATTGTAAGCTTAAATCTATGATCAAGGCATACTAAAATACTAAACGGTGGTCACACAAGACCTGCGGTTTACCAAAGTTAACATGGGTAGGCTAACCAATTCATATAAGTACTTACACCTCGCAATCATTAACAGAGATAATCAATCAAGACAAAAAGTTATAGCCACCTGACTTTCACTGCACGCTCTAATACCTCCAAACAATGAGTCTGAATTGTTGCCCAGACTGTCAACAAGAGACGTGTTATCTTAACATAGCTACGTATTACATATCTATGATTCTGCATACTCTTCACCAAACGACGGAGAACTGTAACCACTACGGTTTCGCTGCACACTCTGGTGTCTTATATCAATATTCACAACTGTTACCGAATTCGTCACCTAGAGATGTATTCTCCTAATATAGTACAAAATATGATTATGTATACCTATGTATTCATTTTCACCAGAATGTAAGGGTCTAAATTATCACATCACTTCCAATTCACGATCACCTTATTTACAAAATCTTATAGCCTTATCCTTCAATCATCTATGTCAGTTAAACTTTTAAAACCTCTCAGTTCCCAAAGCAAGTAAAATACAGTCTGTCATCATTTGTTCGGTTAAATCTCAACCTTATAATGAATCACCTCCAACTCTAATTTTTGTTCTCCGAGTCTACTCTCACTCACCGATTATCCAAGGCTTAGGAGCCTACAAAACCTCATGGTAGGCAGACGAAACTATACAGAGCCTAAATCAGGTAAAAGAATTTGAAAAGATAACACAGCAAAATTTTGATAATCTGATTAACTACAAGCAGCAATTATAATATGTTACCATTTTGGAATATATTACGTAACCACCAATCACTAAGGAACAATGATGGTTACACAACAAAGCAACTAAAGTTAATCACAACAAACAATGATCTCAATCAAACATTTAAAGACCAAATATTAATAAAAATCACAACGGGGTGATCAAAACACAAAGTCTTTAACAAAATCATAACTATTGACCCTCAAGATTACGAGGCAAAAATACATTCGAGAGAAGCAACGAGTACAGAAACGATGGTATAGGTATGACGAAACAAAGTCAACCCAATTACATGAAGCAATTACAACCTGTAAGGATTATTGGTCCTTAATGGAATTCGTAGCTTCCCCATGGCTAGTGGATCAGTTACTATCCCCTCAAATCCCAATAGATTCGATAGGAACAGAGAAATATGCTGAAAAGGAATAAGACGACTCGACATGAATGACATTTTCTCTGACGTCTCAGCGTAAGCTGATATTCAATTAAGTAGTCCTTGAATTCAACAGACAAAAGAACGAACAACTGCCCTGTTCGTTCTTTTGTCTGTTTCCCCCCCTTCCCACAGCTACCATGTTCTTCCCTGTATAGTGTTCTTCATTACATTTTTGTTATTTCTGTTTTCCTCCCCAAAAGTTTTCTCTTTTTTTTTCTTAAGACTTATCCCCCTACTTTTGTTTATAATATAAATTCCTTAGTCATTAACTAGGAAGTAGGTGGTGGCATCTTCTTACACCCACTTTTCTGAAAAATTGACACATAAGGCATAATTTTCAAAAACTGCGAAATAGCCCTTAAAGTTTCCAAAATTTACAAAATGGCCCCAAAAATGGCAAATTTTACATTTTTGCCCCAAAACTCTCCTGGTCTTTATTAATCAAATTAAATATCACTAAAACATACAATATCACTCATTTCATTAATTTTCATCACTAAAAATTAATTACATTTATGCCCCCAAAGTTTTCCAAAATTACAAAAATGCCCCAAAATTCTTTTGAGCTTCGATACTCTAGTAATACCCTAACATTACTCAAATTTAACGCTCGTTTATTTTTCAGGTCTCCAATAGTCATTTTAAACCGCTCTCAAAGTTTGGGATATTAGAGGAAGAGTCACCGAAAGTCACTAGGGAACACCCAGATTTCGGCATCCCTTGCGATGGAGAAGCCAAATCAACCATGAAAGTGGCAAAAGAACTCAAAACAGAGGAATAATTGGAAATTGAAGAATTACACTGAACCCCCCCCCCCCCCCCCATAGGATGGAATAGGAGAATGAGGGATATCTAAAGAATCACTTAAGATTTCCATAGACACGTGATCCAAATGAGAATCTACTGAATCATCGTGAACCCGATCCAAACAGATTCTACTTGTACGATTGTAGTGAGAATTTGCAAAGGCTCGGAGACATTGGGAAAACAGAGCCCTATTATTCTGGTAAAACAAACGAGAATTACCAAGCTGTGTGAATGATCCAAAACCCTTACAATTTGTTGTCTTGCTTGCCGAAGATAAAATAGGCATTCCCGATTAACGTGACCTATCACACCACAATTGTAACAAACCCTAAAAACCTTTTCATATGAAGCCCATACCCAGTTACAATTAGTACTCAAAGTAGACAGGTAAGTTCCAGCCACCAACGGATCATCCACAAACACACGGTCCAAAACTCTGAAGAAATCCTTATTGAGTTGACGATCAACAGACCAATCAACCTCTAACACTTCCCCAAAATAGCTACCAAATTGCATTGCCACCTCATAAAAAACATCTCAGCTGGTATGTCATGCAATCTAACCCATAAGTCCATAGTTGAAAAATCGAGGCAAGGAATGCAATCAAATTGTGTCGAATGGATCATGAGCAAAAGGGCTCCATGAATATTCTAAGGACTATCTACAAGCAAACTTTCCAAATCACGAGCATCTAAAAAATGAAAGGCAACGCACAAACCAATAGCCTCACTTTCCACGGTGCCCAAAAGGTGGCAATTTATCATAACGTTGCACAAAATCCAGTGAAAAAACTCTGAAATCAACAAATCTCCCAATTAAGGTGTTTGTCCAACGAGCTTGATTGATCGTAAGCTGATCAGCATCCACCTCGACGATATGCCCGCACCGTTCGAGCACTGGATACTCTTCGACATTTGAGGAATCGATACTGGAGTTAGCCAAAAACCTAAGCTAACCAGAGAGAACTAGGAGGAGAAAAGAAAAAACAAAGAAGAGAGGAGAAGAAGATGTTGCACACTTACGACAAAAGACCCACACCCAAGTTTCATAGCTAATCGCACTGTAAGCAATAGAAGTTTCAGACGAAGTCTTGTGTTTGTAAATATTCTTTCGATTAACTTATGACTATTGTCGAACACTTAGATATGCATTGTATCAGCATGTTATTGCCAAGGAAACCCCAACATTGAACCTGAATCAGTTATATGAAAATCTTATTGATGCTCACCTTTTATTGCATGCCGCGCAAATTCGAAAACTGTTTGTATTTTTTCTTCAAAATTGTTGTGCCTAAATTCGATAATTGTTCGTATTTATTCTTGCTATTTGTTTGTGACTATTCTTAAATTCTAAGTGTTGAATTGATATCAGCATGTTTAATTATCATTGAAACCATATTTGATATAGGTTATTTGAGTTCATGTTGATGTTCATTTCTTATTACATGTTGAGCATTGAGTTGTTTTTTATTCTGTGATTGTAATCTTCTGTGTTGACCTGGAATCCGTTCTATGGGGAGGCATTATAAGGATGGTCTAAACTTACGTAATTATGCAGGGCTAGTACTTTGATGAAAAGTACTAGTTACTGTACATCATGCATGTGTACACTGTATTGTGCATTGCTTGACTGACATTGCCTCTGCCCATTGTCAATATCTTCTAATTTTTTTTACATTTGATCTTACAATGATTGTTTTGAAAATAATTGGAAATGAATGTCTTGATATCTGATTGAAGGGGATTGAGTTGAAGTTATTCCCCATATTATGATCAAACTATTTGTAATTATCTGAAACCCTTCCCCATATTTTCTTTGAAGTATTTGTACTCATTTTAAAATCCTTTGGAAAATCATCATTGTATTTTAAAATGATGGCTTTAAAAATGATCTTCAAATGATCGTTTTGGTATCTGTTTATGATTGTTATGATCGTTGCAGAAAATCATCAAACTGTTTATGATTGTTTGAAATGTTATCTATGCGGTGATTTAACAAATAGGTTAAGAACTATCTATCAGAGTAACAAATGACGACAAGTATAATTTTTTTTGCACTCTGATATGAGAAAAAATAAACATCCCTTTGGAGCAACACTTGTCGCTCCTCAAAGGACTTATCTGTGCCATCTTTCCTGGAGGAGTGGGGGCAGCACTCTCCCACTTTCCCATTAAGAGCGGTAACTCCCACTCTCCCACTAAAAGTGATAACCAACCCTTAAAATAAAGAGGCATACTATATATATAAAGCGGGAGGGAGATCAGGAGAAAGCTACGTTCACAACATCCACATATATTCTCTAGACTCACTTGCTGACTTTAGCATCGAAGATTCCACTGGAAACCCCTCAAGTGAATCACCAGTGTTGTTTATGTTGTGCATGTCTATTCGTGAGTCAATCTCAGTCCCCCCGGATTTCATCCACAAAATTTTGGAACCATCCATAGAACTTTATAGCTCGTGCAACAGGTTTCATGGCTCAAGATCCCAGTCCATGTGAGTTAGACCACCAAATGAATCTCGACGGTCAAACCATGTCAGAATCATCATCAACCTCACTTTGAGACATGACTCATGGAGGAGTGACTCGACTGCCATCTACCAATTGCGGTAAGCCCATTGTTAGTGCCCCAGCTGTGACTCTCATTTCACCTCCACTGATGAAATCAGTTCCTCATACTCTGTTTCAGATTTTTGGCCTGTCTGAACCTTATACCGTCTATGTAACCACTACTATCGGTACCTATGCAACACCATCAACCAAGGTCGATCAAGCTGACCTATTCACCATTATTCAGACAATGTAGAAGTCCATCGAGAGGCTACAAGCCACCATTGAGCAACGAACTAAACAGCCACTTAAGCCAGTGGAGCCTCTAAGACCCTCTAGGGCGTAGCGCATCACCACTGCCCAGAGGCAGCCAGTTCATCAGCTCCTCATATTTCCTCGAGGGCATAAAGGCTCTAAAATGCAAAATAATAAAAAGAATCACCAGCATACTGACCAGGCTGTGGGTGAACACTCTGACTACGAGTGTCGCAACCCATGGCATAAGAGGCCATATGAGAGCTATTACGAAGCTAACTCTGCTTGGCAAAATCATTTTTCGTGGGCCTGAGATTGTCGCTCTGAGCGATACACCACCTCTTTAGTCATTGTCGGACGACCCTTCACTGAAGAAATTAATCTCTTCCTTACTGCGGCGAACTTCAAGATGCCACCTTATGAATTGTACGATGGAATGGGTGACCCTATCGAACACTTGGCACACTTTACCTTGTGCATGAATCTACACTTCGTGTCTGATCAAATAATGTGTCGAGTTGTTCCCATGACGTTGAAGGGGGCAGCCCATGTGTGGTTCTAACAAATACCGCCTCACTCCATCTCCTACTGAGCTTAGTTAGCTGAGTCTTTTTATGGTAACTTCCTGACAAGCCGAGTACAACGAAAGAAATCTAAGCCATTTTCCGCATAATACAAGAACCTAAAGAAATATTGAAGTCTTACTAGGCGCACTTGAACACCAAGAAGCTCATAATCGTAACCTCGACCCTGGAGTAACCTTCACCGCCATGGTTAGGGGCGTCAAACCGGGTATGCTACTGCACTTCTGGCAACAAGTGCCACCTAGATAACATGGAAAACCTTCTCGACATAGTGGAGAAGTATTTCTGAGCAGAGGAGGATTCAATGCTCCCACGAGAAGAGACTTACACTGGTTAGAAGAAGAGAGACCGACCAGACGGCCGAGCATCGCATAACGAGAGGAAGCATTCACAAGCACCGTTTTCAGGGCCCTTCACTTGCCTTTATGCCTCCGGCGAGCACATCCTTAATCAGATAAAAAACCATAATATTGTTAAGTGGCCCAAGCCTTTGAGGACGCCTACCGCGAAGAGAGATTCTCAACTGTACTGTCACTTCCACAAAGATCATGGACACACGATGAAGAACTATAAGCTTCTCCACTGTGAGATTGAAATTCTCATTACCCAAGGGTATTTGAAGTAGTACATGAAGAAAAACGAATGGCAGGAGGATGGAAGGAGGGGTGAAAATCTAAGGAAGCAAGATGAAGTGCCTCAAAGGGATCCACTAATGATCATCATCATCTCTAGGGGGCTGAGCGCATGAGGATTGTCCAACTCCTCTCACAAAGCCTATGCTCGGTAGGTCAACCTTACTCAAGGCTCTACCAAACGGCCGAAAACATCACTGTCACTAAACTTTGATGATTCAGACCTGAAGGGAGTGATTTTGCTTCACGATGGTGCTTCGGTCACCACCCTGCAGATCGATGCATACAGTGTTAATCGTATCCTAGTCGACACGGGAAGCTCGGTGGACATCATCTCTGATGATGCATTCTGGCAGATGGAGATTTTAAGGGATCGAGTAAAACCAGTCTCCTCGCCCTTATATGGCTTTACAGAAGTATATGTGTAATATCCCGAACTTTGAGAGTGGTTTAAAGTGACTATCGGAGACCCAAAAAATAAACGGGCATAAAATTTGACTAATGCTCAGGTATTAGTAGAGTACGAAGCTCAAAAGAATTTTGGGTATTTTTGTCATTTTGAAAAACTTTGGGGGCATAAATGTAATTAATGTTTTTAGTGATGAAAAATAATGAAATGATTGATATTGTATGTTTTAGTGAAATTTAATTTGATTAATAAAGATTAGGAGAGTTTTGGGGCAAAAATGTAAATTTGCGATTTTTGGGGCCATTTTGTAAATTTTGGAAACTTTAGGGGCTATTTCGTAAATTTTTAAAATTATGCCTTATGTGTCAATTTTTCAGAAACGTGGGTGTAAGAAGATTCCACCTCCTACTTCCTAGTTAATGACTAATGAATTTATATTATAAACAAAAGTAGGGGGATAAGTCATAAGAAAAAAAGAGAAAACTTTTGGGGAGGAAAATAGAAATAAAAAAGTAGTAACGAAGAACACTAAACATGGAAGAACGGGGCTATGGGAAGGGGTAAAAACAGGGAAAAAAAAGGAGGGAATTCGAGCCCTTCTTTCAAAGGTAATCCCTCAAATCTCTCGTATGTGTGTTCTAGTGTGTGTTTGCGGGTTTGGTGTGTGTTTTTGGGCACTGTATAGTGGGTGTAAGTGCCCTTAACATGGCTGTGCAGCCATGGTGTTGGTGTGTATGATTGAGTGCTCCGGGTGAAAGATTGGATGTGAATTATGTGTATAGGTGTGTGAATTTTGTAAATTAATGATGTTAGATTATGTTTTTAGGTGTTTGAATGTGTTTAGATGATTGGAGTGTGTGTTTGTGAGCTGTGTGAGTGTAAATGAAGTGGGTCTCGGCTGACTGAAGGAGGAAGATGAGTGTGGCAACTAGGGTATCTTAGTGTGTGCTCTAATTTGAATAGTAAGTGTAAATGTCGCTAAAGATAATTTTATTCCAGTAGTTTCTTTACGAATTTTTAAACACATGTTTATAATTTTATTTAGACAAAGTGAAAAACAGTAACCCCTATAATTTTTATGAGACCTACAACCTGGAATGTTTTGGGAAATTTTCTGTGTTCGTGAAGGATGCTAAATTAGGGTAACGGTTAAAAAGAATTAACGAATTATTTAGCATAGCAAACCAAGCTATTTTAATCTGAAAATTTTATGAAAACATTATTTTACTGATATAATTTATTATTTAAAATTTTGTGCCATTCTGAGACCGATAGATATTTTTAGCGAAACTAACTTCTAAGTCCTGACACCGATTCGAGATTTTTGGGCTAAAATTTTCTAAAATACTTTTTAGCCCAAAAATGATTTCAAAATGCTTCAAATAGTGTTTTAAAGTATTTTTTAGATTTTTTGGGGGTAGGGAACCCCCTCGGGGTATTTTGGTAATTTGCCACCCCGAAGGGGTATTTTGGTAACTTTACCTATAAAAGGTATTTCGAGGTAAATTCATATACATTAAGTTAATTTTAGCAGTTTTACTTACGGGAAGGCCATTCTGGTGATTTAAGTCCGAGAAGGGCATTTTGGTAATTTTACATACTCGGTGAGGGAGGTTCATGTTGGGAGTATGTGTGAGTCCGTATTAAGTTATAATATTGTACTGTAGAATGTGTTCTAATGATTTGATCATTCCGTTTAGGTTAAATCTTTACTTTCATTAAGATAATTTAGCTGCGGATCTAAGTAATGGATTTTATCTGAACCCTGGGTAAGAACTTTCATCTGAACCCTTATTTTGATAACTCGTACTCATAAGTAGTCTTTGATTTACTTATCGCTAATGTCGAATACTGAATTATGTATTGATATCGGTATGCTATGGTCCAAAAACCCTAATATTGAGCCTTAACCGATTATTTGGAAATCTTATTGATGCTTGCCTGTTATTGCATGCTGAGCAAATTTCATAATTGTTTGTGTTCGTTCTTCTGAACTGATATGCTTAAATTTTATAACTCTTCGCATTTGTTCTTGTTGTTTGTTGTGCTTATTCTGGAATTCTGAGTGATGACTTATTTCAGTCTGTTTATTAATATTGAAATCCGAATTGATTTTGGTGATTTGAGCATGTGTTAATGCTTATTGATATTGTTGATTTTGTGCGTGACCTGGGAATCTGTTATGTGGGGAGGCGATATAAGGCTGGATTGTTACTGCTTCATGTAGGGAAGCTGGCTAGTTCCTTGATCGATGAAGAGGACTAGTAATTATTCTGTTACATCATGCATGTGTACATCTGTACATTGCCTAAATGGCATTGCTTCTGCCCAGGGTCAACGTCTCTGAATCTGTTCCCATTGTAACTGCCAATGACTGCTTTGAAAATGATGTTCAAAGGAATGTTTTGGTATCTGAATGAAGAGGATTGAGTTAAAACTCTTCCCCATATTGTGATCAAACTGTTTGTGATTATTTGAAACCATTTCCCCTATGGCTTTTGAACTATCTACATTTGTTTTGAAACCTTTTGCAAAATCATCATTTGTATTTGAAAATGACGACTTTGAACTGATCTTCAAATGATCGCTTTGGAATCTTTGAAAACGGTCTTTAAACGTTTATTTTGGCATTTATTTCTAATTGCTTTTTATCATTTTTGAAATCATTGTTTTGTAATTCTTTTGGTTGTCCTTGTACGACCTTACTGAGCTCTCAGAAGCTCATTCTTTGTTTGACTTTTTTCTGCAGGTGATGATCAGTTGTAGCATGTTCGGAAATGGGTTAGAGTTGTGTGAGATTCCGGTGAGCCCACCACTACTGTATAGTACAACTCCTACGCGAGTCGGTACTGTTAATTTGTTCTTAGGAATTTGAATTGTGAAGGACCTAAACTGTAATAGTTTAAGCGAAGCGGTTGTAATCTAGTATTTTGAGCAATCTGAGTTGATGTTGAATTAGATGATTTAGAATATGTGTTAGTGAACATATTTGACATGTTTGATGTGATCCGGTAGGTTAACGTTCCGGGATTTCGGGGCAACGGAGCTTTGGATTTCGGGGGTTCGGTCTTGTGGCATTAAGAGTATAAGTATATGATTCTATAGGCACGGAACCACAAAGTGTAGGTAACACGATTCTGTAGAATTGTATTTTGATTAATGAGAGTGGGGTAGGATGATTGTAGAGTTAAAAAGTCTGCCTTTGACTAGTCATTGTGTTGTTCTTTATACCCGTGTTGGTATTACCTTGATAAATGTTCATTGTATCTGTATGGTCCGCACCCGGAGCACTGGCAGTGAAAATAATAAGGAGAGCCTAGTGGTCCCCGATAGATGAGATTCCAATAGGCTATATAGATGAGCAGGGCTCTTATCCCTGGTATTGGAAAAACTTGACCAGACAATCTTTAGATTGAGCAATGTACTGTATGGAGGTTTATGATTGTAGAAGGGTATCTCTACCCAATAAGGGAAATGACAAAACCCAGAACCGATGGTTGCAGTTCTAAACATTAGGAACCAATCCTAACTTGATGTCGTAAATTTGGCTAACCAGTAACTGAGCACTCGGTCCGGACACCAGTTCGGTATTTTCGAATGCAAAGTTTTTAAAATGATTGTTACCCAAAAATAATTTCAGAATGCTTCAAATAGTGTTTTAAAGTATTTTTGAGATTTTTCCGAGGTCGGGACTGCCAAGGGGTATTTTGGTAATTTTACCTATAAAAAGTATTTTGAGGTAAATTCGTATACAGTAAGGTTATTTTAGCGGTTTTACTTACGAGAAGGCCGTTCTAATGATTTAAGTCCGAGAGGGGCATTTTGGTAATTTTACACCTAAGGGCATTTTGGTAATTTTACATTCCGGCGAGGGAGCTTCATTTTGGAAGTATGTGTGAGTCCGTATTAAGTTACAATATTGTACTGTAGACTGTATTCTAATGATTCGATCATTCCGTTTAAGTTAAATCTAAAGACTTTAGGTTAGGATAATTTAGCTGTGAATCTAGGTAAGGGATTTTATCTGAACCCTGGGTAAAGACTTTTGTCTAAACCTTTATTCTGATAACTCGTACTCGTAAGTACTCTTTGATTTACTTATGGCTAATGTCGAATACTTAATTATGTATTGACATCAGTATGTTATTTGGACCCGAATATTGACCCCTTAACCGATTATTTGGAAATCTTATTGATGCTCGTCTGTTATTGCATGCTGAGCAAATTTCATGATTGTTTGTGTTTGTTCTTCTGAATTGTTGTGCTCAAATTTGATAACTGTTAGCATTTGTTCTTGTTGTTTGTTGTGGTTATTCTGGAATTCTAAGTGATGACTTATTTCAGTCTGTTTATTGATATTGAAATCTAGATTGATTTTGGTGATTTGAGCTTATGTTAATGCTCATTGACATTGTTGATTTTGTGTTGACCTGGGAATCTGTTATGTGGGGAGGCGATGTATGGCTGGATTATTATTACTTCCTGCGGGGAAGCAGGCTAGTTCCTTGATCGATGAAGAGGACTAGTAATTATTCTGGTACATCATGCATGTGTACATCTGTACATTGCCTAAATGGCATTGCTTCTGCCCAGGGTCAATGTCTCTGAATCTGTTCCCCTTGTAATTGACAATGACTGCTTTGAAAATGATGTTCAAAGGAATGTCTTGGTATCTGAATGAAGAGGATTGAGTTGAAACTCTTCCCCATATTGTGATCAAACTGTTTGTGATTATTTGAAACACTTTCCCCTATGGCTTTTGAAGTATTTGTGTTTGTTTTGAAACCTTTTGCAAAATCATCATTTGTATTTGAAAATGACGACTTTGAATTGATCTTCCAATGATCGTTTTGGAATCTTTGAAAACGGTCTTTAAATGTTTATTTTGTTGTCTATTTCTGATTGTTTTTTATCATTTTTTAAATCATTGCGTTTTTTATCGTTTGAAGTATTTTGGAAATCATCGTCGGTTGGATTCTTTGGAAACGTGTTGTAATTATTTTGGTTGCCCTTGTATGACCTTATTGAGCTCTTAAAAGCTCATTCTTTGTTTAACTCCCTTCTGCAAGTGATGATCAGCTGTAGCATGTTTGGGAATGGGTTAGAGTTAAGTGAGATTCCGGTGAGTCCACCACTACTGTATAGTAAGACCCTTACGCAGGTCGGTACTGTTAGTTTGTTCTTAGGAATTTGAATTGCGAAGGATCTAAGCTGTAATAGTTTAAGCTAAGCGGTTGTAATCTAGTATTTTGAGAAATCTGAGTTGATGTTGAATTAGATGATTTAGAATATGTGTTAGTGAACAGATTTGACATGTTTAATGTGATCCGATAGGATAACGTTCCGGGAGTTCAGGGCGACAGAGCTCTGGATTTTCAGGGCGTTACACTTCCATCCCAGTCGGTGATGCTATTCCCGAAGTTACCTTGAATGCAAAGTCAAAATGCCACCGCGACACACATTTCAACCTTTCGTGACATTTGGAGTTCGTATGACCAGCTGGCATCCCAGGTGGTTTTGAGGTCTTTCAGGACAAAATGGCTCAGGTTTTTTAGGGGGATCATGGTTCTTTAGGGGAGAGATATGTTGAGTTCATATTTGGCCCACAAGCTCGGGAGTTGGGAGTTAGTTTGTCTAGCCCATTTTTGGATGATCCACTTAAGATTGACAAAGGGAAAGAAGCGGTTTTGGTGTCCACTCCTCAGTCTCAGCCTTCATCTTATTTGAATTGGTTTTTTAAGCCCATTACTAAAATGGACCCCATCTTCCTCACCCATAGTTTAACCAATATGGATCAAATATACCTGTTACCCATGACAACGAAGCATGTCCATCAGGATTTGGACATCATCTGCCTAAGGAAGATAGCTCACTTTTTCTTCCTTTGACCTCTTCATTCTCTCGCGTGCTTCATTTTAAGGTTGATTCAAGTGTTGATTTCTCCCCAATGGATTTAGAGCCTGTGGTTTTGGGGTTTTGGATGTCGATAATGAAATTTCTATTAAGACGAATGTGTGGGTGTTATCTCTGGCTGGTTTTATATCGTTTGTGTAAGGTTTCCTCGGCTTTCGTCAACTGAACTTAGGGACACTCAGAGCTCAGATCATTCGTCTTCTTCTTCTCACTAAAGTTTACGAAAATGGGAACGGGATGATTGTTTGATTGATGGTATTGATACTGAAATGAAAAAATCTCGTGTTTCGTCTGTGGCTCCATCGGTTTAGCCTCCCGAGTATGCGGTTTTGGAAATCATGGATGTTGATAGTGAAATTTGCGATGAATGTGGGGGCGTCACCTATGGCTAGTTTGATATCGTCTGTACCAGGCTTTCCTCGGCTTTTGCCAACTAACCTTGGGGACACTCAGAGCTCAGATAAGTCATCCTCTTCTTCTTACTCAAGTTCACGCAAAAGGGAATAGAAGATTGTCTTATTGTTGGTGCTGACACTAAAGTGAAAGAATCTTGTGTTTCGGCCGTGAATCCCATGGATCAGCCCCTGGTATGATATTTTATTTATTCTTTCCTTCTTTGCAACCTATTACTTAGTTTGTATGTCTTGCTATTAGTTCAAATTTGTGTTTTCTGAGCGAACTTGCAGTTTGATGGGTTGTTTATCATTACTCTGAAGTTCCTTGGGGTCGAATTCATTATGTGTTATTACTTGTATTTCTGCGGGTTGTCAAGTACTGTCTTATTGCTTTGTTTGTTGATTGGTTGGCTTTGGTGGTTGGGCCTTACCAACCAAAGGTGATTAAATGATCATCCTCAGCTGAAATTGTGGCGGTATTGGTCAAGCCGATACAATTTGGTCAGCTTTTGATTTGATCAAGGCTTATAATCCTAATGTGGTTTTCCTTATGGTAACCAAAGCGAAATATCTTAAGGTTGCTTCTTGATTTAGAAGTTTGGTTTTAAATCTTTCGTTGGGGTTAATTCGATGGGTTTTAGTGTGGTTAGGTTGGTGGGCTCCGATTTTATTGGATGTTACACATGTTCATAAAAACTGTATTTTATCTACTTTTGTGGCTTTGGCAGGAAGTAAAGAACTTCTTAGGTTTATTTATGGGCATCATTTTGTTTCTCTTCGTGAGAGCACTTGGTGTTTCATTGCTAGCCTTTTGCAGTCCTTCTCTGGCGCGCTTTGGTTGGCTTGTGATTTTAATCAGGTTTGGATGCTCTGAAAAATTAGGCCATCATTCCTTAGTGATTCTGGGTGTTTCATGTTTCAGGGATTTTTTTAGAATCATTTGGGTAAGTTGATATTTGTTAGCTTGGATCAGTGTTTACTTGGGTTCGCGGGTCTCTGGAACATGGTTTTTGTTTATGAAAAACTTGATAGAGTGATGGCCTCTACCTCCTGGATTATCTTGAATCCTCATGCTCTTGTTCGGAACTTAGCTATTTAACTTTCAGATCATGCCCCGTTTCTTTGTAACACTTCTCCTCCTCAGAAATCTTAACCTTCACCCTTTTCATTTTGAGACTATGTGATTTTCATCTCTGCAGTATTTTTAGTTGTACTCAGGAGGTTTGGTCTTATCTTGGATTTAGGTTGCCTCTTTTTCAACTAATGTGAAGATTGAGCTCCTTCTATATACATTGTCGTGCTTGGAGTAAGAGTTGCTTTGAGAATCTACCAGAGCAGATTAAAGTTCTTTAAAAAACTTTATTACACACTCAATTGTTAGTTTCAGATTCTGAGGAAGCCCAAAAAGTAGATTATCTTTCTCATTAATTTCCTCTTAACATGTGAAGAAGTCTTTGGAGTCAGTGCTCCAAGATTACTTGGTTAAATTTGAGGGATCGTAATACTAAACTTTTCCATGCTACAACTATTATTAGACGTAAAAAAAATCAAATCAATTCTTTGAAGGACAATTAAGGTTTGCTTATTTTGGATCCGGATGACATTTGGTCCCATTTAGTTTCCTACTTCCAGGATTTGTCTTCTCATTCAGGTTCAATCGAGGAATGTGGTTCTCTGGTTTCAGCTTATGTAGCCTCTCTTTCCCTCCAGCCTCTTGCCTCAACTCTTGCACTGCATCTTTTCCAACCTTTTACACCTACTGAAATCAAACAAGTGGTATTTCAGTTGGGGGATCTGAAAGCTCCGGGGCCAAGGGCCAGATGGTTTCCTTCCTCCCGTCTTTAAGCATTGTTGGGACATAATGGGACCTTTACTGACTTTTGCTACCCTATCTTTTCTTCATTCTTGTCAGTTGCTTCGTGAAGTGAATCGTACTTATATTTCTCTAGTTCTGAAGCTTAATGTCCCTGAGATGACCGCCGACTTTAGACCAATTAATTTGTACAATGTTGTTTAAAAAATCATTTCAAAAGTTTTTGTCAATCGATTGAAGCCTGTTATGAGTGCCCTTGTCTCTCCTTTTCATAATGTTTTTTCAGGGTTGATGTCATTCAGATAATGCTTTTGTGTTCGCCATTGTACTAAAAGAGGAATAGTTTTAGTCGCTCTTAAATTGGATTTGAGTAAAGCCTGTGATCGACTAAATTGGATTTTCCTCCAACGAGTTCTTGAAGGGTTTGGTTTCCCTGCCCATTGGATAGTTCTTTTGACCCAATGGTTTTTAAGAGTCACTTACTCT
This sequence comes from Escallonia rubra, assembly GCA_033065855.1. NCBI lineage: Eukaryota > Viridiplantae > Streptophyta > Magnoliopsida > Escalloniales > Escalloniaceae > Escallonia > Escallonia rubra. The sequence continues at coordinate 103,711 of JAVXUO010002648.1, read as the reverse complement.
ATTTTGGTTAATGGTGCGCCTGCTTCTTTATTTACTCCTTCTTGTGGTTTAAGACAAGGTGATCCCTTTTCTCCGTTTCTCTTCATTCTCGGAGCGAAAATCCTTTCGTTAAGTTTACTTTAGGCTGAACGAAATGGGGATTTTCAAGGCATTAAGGCTGGTAAACACATTATATTTCTTACCTTATGTATGCTAATGACATCTAATTATTCCTTAAGCTTAGGAAATATGTCTCTTCTGATATTGAGGCAGTAAAAAAGGTTCTAAGGGATTATTGCCTCCTTTCTGGGCAACTTATTAATTGGGCTAAGTCTAGTCTGGTTATTAGTCCAAATGCATCACTTGAGATATGTCATCTGATTGAAGTTGGGTTTGAATTTTCTTCCTCTCAGGAGTTTGGTAAATATTTAGGTATTTAATTAGATGTAATTTCCCATAAGAAGGAGATTTTCTGGTGCATTGTGCAACGTGTTCAAGATCGTTATGCACATTGGTTAGGCCTTTTATTAAACAAAACGGGGAGAGTTGGGCTTATTTAGTCCGTCCTATCTTCCCTCCTAGTGAATTACATGTCAGTGTATAAATTTTCGATCTCTGTTTGTAATCAACTAGATCAAGTTTTAGCTAGGTTTTGGTGGTTTAGGGAGGCAACACATAAATCTATACACTGTGTATACACTGGATTGCTTGGCCTACTTTATGTCTTCCAAAACCACTTGGAGGCCTTGGTTTTCGTAACTTTTATAAGTTTAACCAATCTCTTCTTGCCAAGCAAGCTTGAAAATTTCGGTTTAACCCTCATAGCCTTTTAAGTCAAGTTCTTAAAGATCGTTATTTTGTTCGGCGTAATTTTCTTCAAGGTCATCCGCCGTGTTCTTGCTCTCGGATTTAGCGTACTATGTTGGTAGGACAACACATTCTTAAACAGGGTTTACAATGGCATATTGGGGATAGTAGATCAATTTCAATTTGGATGGATTGGTGGTTGCCTTCTGTTTCTCCTGCTTGTCTACATGTTTACCGTAATAATGACAATGCTAATTGGATGCTCTCCGATATTTTGATCTCTCACTCCCTAATTTGGAATTTGGATGTGCTTTTTAAGGCATTCCCTTCTGAGATTGTCTCAAAAATCCTTCACCTCCCGCTTTTCACCCCAAGTTCCCGAGATGAGTTTATTTCTCCTTTGTTAAGGGGAATGTTTTTCAGTGGCCTCGGTTTATCAGTTATTGTATGCACAACACTGCTCCATTTCCAGTCGCACTCCTGCAATGACGTCTAGCCTCTGAGAAAAACTTTGGAAACTACCTCTTCTGGAGAAACTTAAAATTTTCATGCGGCAGTTTCTTCATTGTAGATTGCCTCTGTCACTTGAACTTCTGAAACGTCAATGACCTGTCTTAAATTGTTGTCCTTTATGCTTAACTGCTTTAGAAACTCATGAACACCTCTATGTTGACTACCGCAAAGTTCGTCAGCTTTGGGATTATTTTCTTCCTAGTTGTCTTGCTTCTCATATCCCTATTGACTCAGTCTGTACTTGGTTCGGACTGGCTCGATAAACCCATTTTTAAAAACAGTAATGATTTGTGGACTATAATTATTGTTGCTGTTGTTTTATGGTCCATCTGGCTGGGTAAAATTGCTGTCATTTTCAAATGTGTTAATTTCTCTTCATCATTGATTCTAGTAAAGTGTCGTAATCTTCTAGGTCTAGTTCTCAAAACCAATTCATTTAATAACAGTCTCAGAAGGACCCAACACATGAACTATATGAATTTAGTTGGGAAGATTGATTGTTTTGCTCATTTTTGTCCCCCTCTATGCCTTAGATTTTTCCCCTCTATGTGGCTGTCTGATTGCTTTGCCTCCGGTGTTTTGTGCTATTTCTGTAGCTATTTCATTTCCTAATCGGAGGTTCAGGATTGGTATGATTTTATTCATCAGTAGTTGGCATCCTTTTGGGGCTCATGTTGAAGGTTTTGTTGCTGCAAATGAGTTTGTTGCTTTTCAATTAGCTCTGGGACATGCGATTTGTTTGGTTTAGTGTCCTATCATTTTTACATGCAATCATGAGGAAACATCACAAATAGTCCTTGAACTATTGGCTGTTTTGGGGCGTAGTCCTTGTACTACCAAATTTGTACGAATAGTACCTAAACTATTAAATTTTGGCCCGTTCAGTCATTTTTTCCACGTCCGTCTATTTTTAACCGTTAGCGTTGGTCATAGCTGAGGCATTACAGTCTTTTCTTCTTCTTTATTTCTTTGAATTGATCAATCCACTACCACTAACCCTGCACCAGCCTTACACCCCTACCAATCCCTCGTCGCCGCAACCAAAATATTGGTCGTTGTCACCACCCAACCGATCATCAATTACCAATAAAAGAGATTGATCTGGGGTAGATCTAGATAAATCAATGGTGGAAGGTAATGGTTGGTGGTGACATCGAGTCGTCGATGGTGGTGGCTTGTGGTAACAGCGGTAGTGGCGATGGGTCTTAAGGTGGTGGCTTGAGGCGCTTGGTGTCCTATGATGGTTGTAGCTGGTGGTTGCCGATCTCATAGGAACGATGGACTCAGAGGGCGTGATGTTTTTCTCAAATATGGTGGTTAGAAGGGTGGTGGACGGCGACAGTGAGAAGTGGTTGTTCTTGCTATGTCAGTCTTGGTTAGATTCAAGGACATAAAGGGGTTTGTATATCTAATTGGTGTCCGGGTCCATGGATCTCAGTAGGCGACGCCATGGTTGGAAGATTGATAGCATATGTGGGGTGGTTGAAGAGAGGTAGCGGCGACGATGGCGGAAGGGCGGCGAGGGCGGCGGTGGTGAGGAAGAAGAAAGAATGAAGTTAGGGTTTATGTTAAGATGTCAAATGACGAGATTAGCCTCAATAACAAAGTTTGTAAAGGAGGGCATTTTTGTCCAATGAAATGGAGACAAGCTATTTTTCTTGTAAAAAATAAGAAAAGATTGAAACGCGTAGAGAAAAGACTAGGATGCCCCTATTTTTGAACACACTAACGGCTAAAGGAGACAGATGTGGAAAAAATGACTTATTGTACTGAAATATGATAGTCTAGGGACTATTCTTACGAATTTGGTAGTATAAGGACTACGCCCCAAAATGGCCAATAGTTCAGGGACCATTTGTGCTGTTTCCTCTGCAATCATTCTTCTGCCTCACTCCGCTTTTATTATGCAGATGGAAATTAAAGGACGAAGGTCAGCGGATTTTGCAGCATTTTTGTGTACATTATCTTTTAACTGTAGGAGCCTGCATTTGCTGCATATTGCCCAAAAGGAAAGGAGGAAGTGTAGTTCCTCTCTTCAGCCTTAACATCTTTTGTTGTTCGGGTTCAACAGGTATGGTGTGAATCATCCCAAAATGCTCCTTGATTGGTTTTGGCCAAGTTGCTGTCCTTGTGGTGTTTTGATGTTCGTGTTTTTTGAACTTTCTAAGCTCCTCTTTTAATTGTATTATGCATTCCTTTATTTCTAAGATGAGGTTGTCATTCTTTTGTTTTCAATTTTTTGTATGACTATGAATCCTTCTGCTCATTTTCGTATATATTTTGAAGTTTTCTCAAAAAAAAAAAAAAAAAAAGACTAGTTTATACGTCATTTCGCACAAAAAATGATTGACCTTTGCGGCTGAGCTATCACATTCGCCCCGGCAGTGGCTGTATTACCTGTACGCAGTGAACATTATTTCTACTAACAAACAGTTCCTCCAGTCCCCAACAGCGAAAGCTCTCAGAGATGGCGATTTTCCGAACCGCGATCCTCACCCTATTCCTACTCTCAACGATGGCGTTGCTTGCGGAGCCCCGCAGCGACACGAACCGGGTCTTCTCGCCGTGTTCCGACGCGAGCCTGCAGCGCTCCGACGGATTCTCCTTCGGAATCGCGTTCTCGTCCCGGACCTCCTTCTTCCTCAACAACAACAACTCGCTCCAGCTCTCCCCCTGCGACCGCCGCCTCAGCCTCTCCTCCTCCAACTCGCGGCTCGCGCTTTTCCGCCCCAAGGTCGACGAGATCTCTATTCTCACCATCAACACCACTGATTTCTCTCCGGTACGCAATCTCTTCTCGTAACTCCCATTTTGTAACGGTTTCTCTATCTTTCATCTCGAATTGTGGAAATGTGCGCACATTTGTCCCTATGTTAGGGCTCGATCTGTGTCCTCGATGCTAGAGACTTTATATTGAGTTGTTGGGTGAGATGATAGTATCATTTAAGAGGAACTGCGAAGTTATCTAATCAGTGCTGTAGAAAATCTTGTTTTTCCTGAACCATTTGTCCCGACCATGTAGGATTGTTGGACAAAGGGGGCCGACCTTTTTTGAAACTCCATCTTCGTAATTTTTGTCCATTTTGAGTTTTTTGCATATAGAACGTGATTTGAATAAATAAACATTGAATATACTTGTTTTTGCCCTGGTTTGACCTGTCAAGCAATACTTGTATTCATTACTTTACTTCAGTTCAATTCCACGTATGATGTTTGTTTTTTCCTTGGGAATCTGAAAAAAGTCCAAGGGCACAAAATTTATGAATGGAGGGAGTATCAATTTGTGGAGAGAAGGGAAAGAGTTTTCTTGCGTCCAAAGATTCATAAACTGGGGTTTCGATTGTCTGGTTAGTGAAAGTTCAGTCTGACGGGTTTGGATCTTATACAGCATTACTTGCTTGAACTACTACGATTTGGGCGACTAATCAGGTGGCAAAATGTGCTTTGATAGTTTAAGTAGGAATGTCTTGTCATATACTAATAGTATGCATCTCAAATTTTAAATTTGGAAATGTTGAATTTAAATGTGGCACATGCTACTCCATGTATTTTACAACAATGGGTCCTAGGGTTTGAAATGCCTGGCTCACAATTTGGCACATCATTCGGGATTCAACTTTTTGGAAGAACATTTGGGAACTGTCTCACTACTCGTGCTCGAATTCTAGGTTTCTTCCTAAATAGTAGTTTTTGGGGAACATGCTGATTTTGGCTAGTTTGATCTTGATGTGGTTATAATCTGTGTGAGCGGAAGGATAAGTTTCTTTGTTTGGTAGTCTGCACACTTGATTGCTAGGTAGCACGGCTATGTTACATGGACTCGGTGTCGGTGTCCGGATCGGGTATGTGTCCGAGTGTCGGACTCGCCTATTTTCGAAATTCTAGGATACGTGGACACCGTCCAAAAGTTGGACACCGGTACGGGGACACGTCGTACATAATATATATTACATTTATATTCCTACTATAGTGCGCTACTAAACACCATATATAAGTATATAACTAATTACTATAGTATACATAAATATTCTGAATAAAATGCTAGGAATGTGAGGTAGAGCATCAAGATATGTGTTAAATTGGACTATTGGCGAGGGTTGGCAAAGAAGTACCTCTTGAGTTGTCATTAAAATTAATGAATTTAAAAATTGAGCTGCCATCGTCAAAAAGTAACATATTTTAGATTTTTAACATAGTTGGAGATATTGTACAGTTAAAAGGCTGAAAGAACATTTAAGAGGCCATGCTTTGCATTTAAGAGGCCATGCTTTGCATTTAAGAGGCCATGCTTTGCATCCCATCTCAGGGATGTGTGGTACAACAGTATTGGGCTTGTGGCAGATGAGACAACAAAAAGGCAAAAAAAAAAGGTTATGGCTGATTGAAAACCCCTCCTCAGTCGTCATTTCAACTTGCAAGAGTGCAAGACAAGTTTGTGCGTCTCTCGAGGTGAAGTTACAGAGAAATCCTTCTCTCGATTTCTCTCTCCCTTGTGCTGCTGCTCCTCCTCTTCCCTCATCTTCTGCTTCTCCTTCTCTTCTTCTTTCTTCTGCAGATTCATTTTTTCCTTCTTCATTTCATCCGGATTAAAAGTTGCCCAAGAATCTTCTTCATCCTCTAAGTAGCCACAGAGACATGAGCCGTGTCCGATCTCAATCCAAAGGGTCCGGTACGGCTCCCGTACCCGTGTCAGGGTCGTGTCGTCACTGCCCCTTCACCCCAAAGTGAAGGGTCGGACACCGACACCGACACCGACACCGACACCGACACCGACACCAACGCAAACACCGACGGGGACACCGACACCAACACGGACACCGACGGGGACACCGGACACCGCAATTTCCCAAAAAATTGATTTTGGACATCGCAGGACACCGCTATTTTTTTAATATATTTTTATTATATATATATATATAATATTTAATAAATATCAAATACATTTCAAATGCTAAGTCAAAATATCAAATACACTAATACTAGTAACATTTCTGAAATTAAGTCAAAAAATAACTAAGTCAAAAAAAGAAAGAAAGAGAGGGACTTTCTTCGCTTAGTAATCAGTACAAATGCTAAGTAAAAAAAGAAAGAAAGAGAGAAACGACTTTTAACAGAGGGAGAAAAAAAAGAAAAGAAATAAATGACTTTTGAGTCTTGATAGAGGGAGAAAAAAATAAAATAAAGAAACGACTAGACACAGGGGAGGAAGAGGAGACGAGATGAGGAAGAAGGACATGTGGGTCAGCGACGGCGGCGGAGGACCTCGGCAACGATCAAGTGAGCTCCGGCGACAGCAGCAACTGCTTCGGTATCTGGCGACGGTAACTGGATCTGTCGTCTTCGGCTTAGGAATGTTGGCAACTGAGCTCTGGCGACAGCTCCGAGTCGGTAATGGCTTAGAAGGGCACCTGTGAGGTGAGAGGGAAGGAGACGGCACCCATGAGGTGAGTGAAGCAGATGTTAATGGCTCATATTAGGGCACAATAATTTTTTTTTGTAAAAAAAACCCCCGAAATTAGTTCCAAAAATTCCAAATTAGACCCAAACGGTCCGACACTGCACAACGCCGTGTCTGACACTCCTCGACGAAGTGTCCGACACGGTGTCGAAAATTGAAAAAACTTATTAAACTGTTCTTATCAAAATAAAAGAAAACAATTCTTTGAAAATAAAATGAAGGAAATTCTTATCATATTGTTCAAGCATCGGTGAAAATGTGGCTGCCACGGCGATGCTCCATCGAAACCTTCGTCGTCAAGTGAGCTGAAATGGTGGTTAGTTAGGTCGACCGGTGGGTGGTTTGGCTTTGATCTTTTTAAAATCTGCAATCTGGGTTTGGTGGCGCTGGTTATTGATGGATGTTTGGCGTACATTGGTGACGCAGACCGTGAGAGAGAGGGAGAGAAGAGACCGACTGGGACACCGGGAACCGCAATTTCCAAAAAATCAGATTTTGGACACCGCAACACACCGCTATTTTTTAATATATTTTTATTATATATATATATATATATATATATATATAATATCAAATCCATTCCACAATCTAAAATAGCAAAAAATAATGAATAACCACCAAAACAAGGAATTCAAATACAAGTTAAATACAATTTCATGTTAAAGTTCCATCATATTTGGCCAAGGTACAATTCATACAAGCAACATTTATTTGGTCATATATGTACTGGACAAAATATCAACTCAAATATCAAATACTCAACAAAAAAATGTGCCAAGCAATTTGAAACATAGCCGTTCGGTTCCACATATATGCACCACATTGAAAAAAAAGGAAAGAAATAAGAGAGTTTCAACTTTCAAGCTAGACATGGTTTTTTCTCTTAAAAATATGGTTTCAGTATAAAAGAAAGAAGAAAAAAGAAAGAGACAATGGTACAGAAAGAAGAAGGGCATCTGTTGGTCAGCGACAACGGCGAGATCCTCGATGACAGTAGCAGCAGCCCTTGATGGTTCGCTGTCTTCGGAGACAACACTCGCGAGATCTTTCGGCGATGGCGGCGAGATCTTTCGGCTACATATCTGGCAATAGTGGCGAGGGCCCTTGACCGTTTTGTTGTGGTTGGCAGACAACAGTCGCAAGGGGGGGGGGGGAGAGAGAGAGATGGTAATGGCTCCAACAGGTTGGGGCATATTTACTAGTTTTTTTTGTAAAAGAACCTCATATATTGTATTTATTACAGATTGACCCTCAAAATTAGTTCAAAAAAATCTCATATTGGCCCCAAACCGTCCGACACTTTTCCATGCAGTGTCCGACACGGTGTCGAAATTTTTTTGGGACGCCGATGAGAGGTGTTCGACACGTGTCCGGCAGTGTCGGGAGAGTGTCGGTAGGTTTAGGACACCATACCTTCACCTAGGAGAGGTGTCAGTGCTACCTAGTGCGGCGTTGATGGTTGTGCAGCGTAGATCTGATGGTGGCCTTGACTGGGGGATGTTAGTGCGGCGGTGATGGTTGTGGTGCGACTGTGGTAGTTGTCATGTAGCTTAAATCTGATGGTGGTGCGATGGGGAGGGGGTTATGATCAATGTCGATGGCGTTTGTAAGTTTCGGTGGTGGAGTGGAGTGTGCTCAGTGATGATGGGTAGTGGAAAAAGATGGAAAGACATAGAGGAGAGAATTTGTCGAAGGAAAGAGGAAGAGAGAACAAAAACGTAAAAAATGCCTAGGGGTATTTTGGTCAATATGAATGCTTTTTGGTTTTTCTAAAAAGTGATATGGAGCCATCCACGTGGCTGTGATGGATGGCCTAGATTGGTTAGGATAAAGGGACCTATCCGAGCGCTGGGTGGGTACCGTCTCCTTGTATATATATGGGAGCTGAACCACTGACAGCGCATTCAACTTCCCTTAAGTTGTGCCTATTGATTAGGCCGTCTATACGCATTCTATGGATGGTTCATATTTTTCTCTCGTTCTTTTTAGGGTCTGTCTGCACTTTTGACGAATTTCTCCATTGTTTTAGGTAGGGGGGGGGGGGGGGGTGGGAAGTACCACCGTCCACCTTATATGGGACTGCTGGTAAACAATGTTATGGGGAAACAAATGAAAAGTCATTAAAAGAGTTCAAAATTTTGAGTGCATGCATCAAAACCCAACACGTCAGACAACATGACAGGCCAAATACAGATCATCACCGATGCCACACCATTTCATAACCACCAACACCGTCTTATAGACAATCATCACCGGGCTACACCACCATTACATATCAGCCCCTATCTTCGGTGTCGCTACCGTACCATCACCGTTATGCCTAACACTGTTGATGCCCACCACATCCACCACCATCCAAGCCGCTGCTACCCTCAACCACTAACATGCAAATCGCTTTCGCCCGCAAACGTAACCATCCTACCGTCGCCGTCCCCACCCCTGACCACAACTATCCAAACAACCACCATGGTCAACAACAATTACCACCAACATCGCTGGTTAGGTCCATACCCCTTGCCGCTGTCAAATTGCCTAAACCAAAATCAATTCCACCGTTCACACACCTACCGGCACCACCTCCGGTATACTGCTATATTATCCCAGAAATCGAAAAAGAAAGGACAGTTGGAAGAGAGAGATGGAGGTCTTCCCCATCTACTTCGCTCGCTCGCTCGAGAGAGAGTCGTAGTGTGAGTCGTGGTATTTGTGTAACATATACAGTCTGCTACATAATGCAGCGGACCAAGAAAATTTGGGTTAAAAAAAGATCTCTGCCGACTCATGATTGCGGATAGACGGCCAGATCAACGCCGACAACTTAGCGCGAAGCAACTTCCTTAAATTGCAACCTTCTCAATGTATCAACTCCTTTATATATATATATATATATATATATATATTCACCCAAGGTTGGGATGGCTCCCTTTATCCCGACTCATCTCTGGCCATCCACCACGTCATGTGGATGGCCCAAGGTCTATTTTCAAAAACAAAAAAAACCATTTGCGCCAGATTATCCGGAGCACTCGTTTTTCCGAAGTTGCCCCCCTGCTATGGTTTTTGTGCTCTGATTTTTGGAAAGACACCTATAAAGTCAAGTGCGTGAGGTCGCTTTTTATCTCTCGCTTTCTTTCTCTTTCTCTCTCCCTCCAAAACCATCAGAAAGAAATACACCCATTTCCCTTTCTCTTTGTTACTCTCCTCTCTCGTCACCTCCCTTCTTTCTTCACCATAGTCATCTAACAATCATCATCGCACAAATCGTCATCCACCACCATCGAACAAACCATCGACCGCACAAACCATCACCAGATCCACTATAGCCATCTTACCTTCAACCGTGGTCACCTTCTTCCCACCCAACCACCATACTTTCATGATTCCCACCACCACTTACAACCGCTTCCAATCAACCCAAGAACCCATCACCAGCAAAGAAGAACATGATCAGATTGTCTCTGATAATATATCTGAAAATGTTGATCTAGGGCCCTCGCTCTAGTAGGTTGTATTAACGGCAGTATGAAAATAATGGTAGCAGTATGATGACAATGGTGACGGTACGATGAAGGTATGATGATAGTGGTGCTGGTGGGTGTTGCTTATTATAGCTGGTAGTTATAGATCCAAAGCTTCATGGGCGTTGAAACGCTTTTTATTACCTTCAATTGTGATCAGTGCTTTTGAGCCTTAATCGTCGCAGTGGCATGCCGAAGTGTCCATATTTTGTGTTGGTGATTTAGGATTTGAACAGTTAGGTGCCGGTGGTGCCATGAACATTTTGCCTCGGTGGTGTACAGGGGGGTGGGTCACGGCGTTGGTGCGTTGATGGTGATTGGAAGTGGTGTCAGATGTGGGTATGTTGGGAGAGGGCAGCGGCGTTGGTATGGTGGTGGTTTGGGAAAAATGAGAGGAGAAAAGAAGAGAAGAGAGTGAGAGTTGGCGCTCTGGAGAGAAATAGGGGAAGAGAGTGTGAAGAAAATGACATCGGCTCAATTTGCCACTTTTTCACGTGTTGCTTGCAAATAGGGGAAGATAGTGCGCCACACTGTATGGTGCACTGCCCTTTTTGGGTTCAAAATTCAACTTTTGCTGGTTCACCGAGAACGGATGAAGAAGGGCAGTTTAGGAAATATATATAGTGCACCAGAATATCTAGCGCGCTGCTTTTTGGTTACTACAGAAAGGTATCTTAGACCGTCCATGTTGTGACAATGGACGGTTTAACATGGGTTGGGAAAAAGGTTCAATCCCAACCTCGGGGGTGGGGATGGACTCCCTATTTTATCGATATGCATATGTATATGTAAATGTATATGTATGTATTGTTCCATGTGATATCATAAAATCAGAGTAAAAAAAGTAGAATATGGTACGGAGAGCACAATTAGATATCGCATGTCAAAGACCATTTGGAAAAAGCCCAACTTTGTATCCTTTTTTATTTTTGATAGTTTAATGCAGCTAATTACACATTACGTAGGAAGCTCTAGGAACAAGATCATTAAATTGGAAATATCGACAACCTCTTGCAGAATCCAAGCAAATGAGTACATTTGGGTTACGAAAAATACCTACAAAACTAGTCTAGAAAATTTCATGTTTTAATTCCGTGAGTATGATTAACAACATTCTAAAGCAAAAAAGGATAGTGTACCACACTGTTTGGCGCACTGTCCTTTTTGGTTTGAATATTCGATTTTTGCTGGTTCACCAAGAACTGGTGAAGAAGGGCATTTTGGAGAACATAAGCAGTGGCCAGATTATCTAGCGCGCTGCTTTTTGCTTATTATAAAAAGGCATCTTAAATCGTCCACATGGCAACTATGGCCAGTTTAAGATGGGTTGGGAAAAAGGAGCCCATATCAACCTTGGGAGGGATGGGCTCCCTATTGTAGGGGGTCTATGCGATACCATAAAGCTAGAGTAAAAGTTTCAGAAAATAATTCGAAATGTACAATTAGATATCTCGTATTAAATAACCCTTTGGAAAAGGCCCAACTTTTTATCCTTTTTGGTTTTCGTTAGTTTTATGCAACTAATTTCCTTATGAAAGAGAGTTTGCTTGGGTTACGAAATGTACCCACAAAGCTAATGTAAAAAGATTTGTGTTTTAATCCCTTTAGTACGTGTAGAAACATACTAAAACAAAATCGGGATTCTAACTAAAAAGCCAAATTAATTACCTTAATTACAAATCTTTCTTTATCTTTTCTCTTTCTTCCTTTCTCTCTAATTCTAGCTGCTTCCTCTCACTCATTGTCGTTCAGTACTAGTTTCCCTCTTTTATGACTTATTTTTATTCTATATGTTACTTAATCCTTGTAGATTACTATATTTACTTATTATCTATACATGGGCTCTGAATTTATCAAAGTTATAACCATCAGTCATACAACCAATTAGTCCACACCAAAGCCCAACATTCTTCCTCAATAAAATTTACAAATTTCCAAATATATGTATTGTCGCGAAAAAGATATTTTTTCAGGGCCGAGTGTCACATTCTCCCATCAGTCATACAGCCAATTAGTCCACACCAAAGCCCAACATTCTTCCTCAATAAAATTTACAAATTTCCAAATATACGTATTGTCGCTAAAAAGATATTTTTTCAGGGCCAAGTATCACATTCTCCCCTCTCTAATAGAATTCCGTCCATGCAATTCGCCTGTAACATTTCAAATATAAGTTCTATGAAAGCTTACTACCAACCTTTGAACTTAATTACTTATGGATCCACTTGACAAATTTCAACCCTAGTCAATCGTTACTCAAAGTCATTTATCTGTTTGCAATAGCTTATCAAGTCTAACTTTCATGCATTATTCTCGATGTGGGACATTAAATTTTTCACCCCCTTAAAAAATTAAAATTCACATGACTTAGCTAGTTTTGTAAGCGAATCCACTTGAATGAACTAAATGACTTTAATCAGAATACTTTGCCTATCCAAAGTTCAAACAAATCAAATTAATGTCTAGGCCAGCCATAATAATTCACCAAATCGTGTACTAGGGAGGTTTTTATAATTCCATATAGTAAGTATCTCCATGTTGAAGTCCCATATGGATCATATCCCTGAGCTCTACAGTTGCAATCCAGATTATATGCTTACACTCTGAAACAATTGGGGTGTGAATTGATGCAATGCTCTATTTAGTTGATCAATGCAGCTGATAGGGAGGATTTGCTAAGCAAGCTCATCAATTCCTTTGTTCGCATCATCAACCTGGGAAAGTGGGCCCGTTCGTCTAACCCATTAGCCAGATTTACCCTCACTACTGCTTAATAGTGAGCTTCATGCTTTATTTTAAGGTTCTTACTAGAACTCAAAGTGGCCAACAGATATCTATTTGTGTGTGCGAGAAGTTCCGATTACATAGTTCGTATAATGTGTTACTCTTGGAACATAAGCTTAAATGCAAAAGGCTAATCTACAAGAGATGGTTTGCACGTGCTAATTGTATCCATTAAATTAGCATTTGTTATGTCTCCACCAAAGACAAGTTGCCTTATTGAAGCATCGGCACTAACCTTGCCTTCTCTCTCAGTTACTAAAATTTTTCTGCACTTCCTTGTGGAAGTTCCACATTCCACTCGATTAGGAAACTGCTTGTAGTAGCTTATTTTTTTCTGCTTATATTCTCTAGCTCACATTAAGTTACCAAGGTAGTGTTTTTGCAGCTCATAAGCCGTAAGCTTTAAGTTTAAAATCTTCTAAACCATGGTTTTCAAGCACCTCAAGAGTTTCATGTTCAAGTTGTGTTAGGACTTCCAAGGCTTTGACATCAGCCCAAGGCAATTAAGTTTTGTATGTCATGCAAGTGCAAATTGCACTTGCTGTGTCCTCCTTTTGAGTATTATATTACGAGCTTTGCAGATATGCTTCTTGAGGACGTTGCCCATAGTATAAGAGCAGGTTGGTAAAGTGGAGTAGTACTTCGTGAGTGCTGTGCGATCATAATATTCCCCTCAAGCTGAAGGGGAAATTTCACAGGACTGCAGTGAGGCCAGCCGTGCTATGAGGTTCAGGTAGGAAATGTGAATGTTAGGTGGATAAATTGTCACAGTGGTGGGATAGAGTACGCGGGATGAGAATATCCGCAAGAAGGTGAGGGTGGTATCAGTTGAGGCGAAGATGATGGAACATCGCTCGCGATGGTTTTGTCCTATGTGCCGTAGACCTGTAAAACCACTGGTTAGGAAAAATGACGCATGTCAAGTAGAGGTAGGAGTAGACCAGAACAGCATGGTGAAATATAGTGAAAAGACTTGATTTGCTATGTAATATCAGAAAACACTTGCTTGGATAGAGGAGAATGGAAAAGAAAGATTCATGTAGCCGGCCCAACTAGTTTGAGTTAAAGGCTTTGATGACGATGATGAGAAGCTGGATCTTCAATATGTGTCTCACCATTCTAGTTAATTGAGCATACCAAAGGTCCATTGAACCTATTTTTTGCTTACCTTGTCTATCAAACTTTTGCTAAATGTGGGGAACAACTTCCCAGTTCTACTGGTCTAATATTTAGCAAGATGTATCCTTTTGTTTGGCCTTATCATCCACAAATTCAGAATGGGCTTATTGTTTTGAGATCCTTACTTTGTGTTGCCGAATGTATTATTTTTAGGATTTACATCTGTAAGCATTTTTTGGAACCTGGCCTTGCTTTGTTGTGTTGAACTTCTACGGTTCACCTAGCAAATGTACTACTAGTCAAGACTTGAGACACCTGTGAAGTAGTGTGTTAATTGCACTTACTGGGATAGCTGCCTGCCTTGTTATGGCCAATGAGCAAATTATCACAATCATGCAACTAGGTGGGTAGAACGGAAGAAAAACAGGGACTCAAATTATATGCATAAAAATTGAATTAAAAATCCTTCTAGAAGGCGGAATATAAAGATGCTCAAAGGTGAAGTACTGTACTTATCCAGTATGGAGATTTCTTGAGCTGTACTTCTAGCTTTAAAATATAAGAAGTGGCACAGAACTTTACGAGTATTAAGAAACCAACTCTATGCAGTTTTCTGTGTAAATTCTTGTTGGGTTGGCCCAACCGAGAAAGACATGGGGTTCTTTGGAGTTTTCTGGACTGAGTCAACCATGGTCTCATGGGAACATGTTAAGCCTACTCTAGTTCTTAGCTTACTGTTAGAATAAAACTAGAAGAATCTGAAAAAAACAGAACACGGAAAATTCCTACCAAGTATCCTAGTCAGAGCAAAAGCTTTGGTCCTTCATATTTGCTAATTATCTATCTGCCCAGACATGCATTCGCATTGCTACTTTTTATATTATCCTGTTGGTTCCTTGTGCTTTGAATTCCTTGATGCTCTGCAAATCTCGAAGTGAAGCCAAATTAATCTGAACCGAACGCTTTTGCGTTTATTGAAACTAATTAATCACATGAACATATTCTCTTAACTTTCGCTTTATCAAAAGAAAAAGCCCGAGTGGACGCTACGTATACAAAGCATGAAGGGACAGGCACCATGAAGGTTTATCCTGGTAACGAACTCAAGCAGAAAGTCTACTTACGCTATGGCCGTTCCTGGAATATCCTTGAGCCAGGAAAAGAAGAGGCTCAAAAGCAGCGAGAGTTGTAGATGTAAGGAAAGCTCCAACCTATCGAAAGCACAATGGGACTTACCTCCATCTCTCCAAATAGACCATATAAGGCACAATGGGACTTCCCTCCATCACCTACGTATACTCTTCGGTACCCTAGCCCCACTTTATCTGCCTAGAACCTCCTCCTCCGACTTTGGCAGCACTTGATGAAGTAGCAACCGATTGACCGGCTCCTTGTCCTTTTCTCCGATGAAGCAGCGAATGGTAATGTTTTTCCACGTCCTTAATCAGTGGTTAAACCAATGCATGATACGCTTACTTAGGCGCGATGTTACCCACTTTCTTTTTGATCCCCCACACCACTCCCACTGAACACACACACGCGCACACACATATCCAAGACTACCTGAGACTAATGTTGGTAGCGGATCAAACAAACCCCTCCAATGTGACCAGAGTCCCCAAACCCTTATCAAGGAAGAGAACTAGGCATAGTTACGTGATTGAGCAACGAAAAGTCCCTTCATTAATGTCTTGAAAGACTGCATAGGACCTCAAGTTCTCCACTTTGAGCCAGAGAAGAGGAAGAAGAAGATGAAAGCTGGTGTAAAGGAGATGTCCACCTCATCAATGGCAACCTATTTTCCCTCTAGTTTACCATATTTCCTAGAAAGTTAAGACCAAGTGTCTATCCGATGTTAAGTTATAATGTGATAAAGCTGGAGTTTATTATCTTTAAAAAGGGGATATAATAAGCAAATGACTTCTCTATTCGGGAATTTGTTTATATGTCACCATTTCTTTTCATGGAAGCTTATGTTACAGGCGGAGTTTAACTTTAATCTTGTATTCATTTTGAGCTTTAGGATTCGTATGGTGGGTATATGGTAGCATTTGCCGGCCGAAAATATGCTGCAAGATCCCTCCCTGCTTTTGTTGCGAACAGTACATATATTGTGACCAGTTTTACTCTGGTGAGAACTGATTTTCGGATTATACTATTTGGTTGAGTTAGAAATTTTTAATGTGTATATAGTAAGACCGATGTGATTTGCGAAACAGGTTCTCGAATTTAAGAAGGGTAGGCTGCAAAACTTATATTGGAAAAGAGATGGCTGTTCTAAATGCTCAAGCAGTTCTAGCTTTGTCTGTCTCAACAGCCAGGACTGTGCAGTTAGAAGTAGTAGTTGCAAGAACAAAGGGGGCAGCGAAGATTGTAGCCTTGGGATACAATTGGCCTTCTCTGGGACAGATAAGCATGATTCAGTTTTCAACTCCTGGTATGAGGTGAAGAATCTTCGACAATACTCTCTCTTTGGGCTTTATTCAAATCTCAAGAATTCTCTCTCTAGCCAGTACAACAAGTTCTTCTAGTTGTGTTTCCGCAATTAAAGGTTTTTCTTTAGCTGCATGTTGTAATATTCTTTCCCTGTTTGGTCATTTTCTTGTTCTTTTACCCTTATGATACAACAGCTGCCCTTTTATTGAAAATTCTCAACGGTTGTGTGAATTTACCTCTTGTAACTGTTTGGGAATACTTTTTCTTCAAAATTGGTTAAATGGTTGACTGCTAAAGATGAAGATATATAGCATTTCAGAGAAGTTAATTTCTTAGGTCAAAAGAAAACTTTGCCGCACTTGCTTTCCTTCGAGCCAATTGTATAGGTAATTTGATGTATAATTTGATACCAAATTTCTTTGTTTGTTTGGATATTATGTATCATTTGCCTTAGATTGTATGGCAAATTGTATAGGCAAATAATGGATATTAGTTGACGACATTTGGAGTCTAGAAAGATATTGATGGTTTCTTATTGAGTAGTGTTGCTCTAAGCTTGTGGGCATATTGTAATGCCAAGATTTAATTTGAGAGGTATTTCATGCGTAGATGCTGACTGGACTGCCTGCGTGTGATTGTTGAGTGCAACTGGGCTACATGTAGTGTCTGTGCGCTAAAAGAGTCCACTGTTGTATATAATTGTACAGTGTCTTCTGGAGTGTTCTAGAGCTAGGTGAAATCTTAGTAACAAAAAACTCCTAATACGGTGACGCTTCTCTCTCGAAAACTATCTTTTGTGATTCCAAGTTAGGAGCTCCATAGGCTCGCATCCCGAGCTAATATGAGAACTCGATTTCATCATCTGACTAGAAATGCATGGAACAAGTGAAAAATACTAAAAAATCAAGTCCCTTTTTTACGCAATTCCTTGTTTCCCTCTTCCTTCAAGTCCTTTCAAGTTTTAAAGCCTTTTTGGTCCTATGTTGGACCCTATTAGATGGGAGGTGTGCTGTCTAGAATTGCCTCGAAAAGTGAACAGCAACAGCAGAACCACTATTACCTTTATTAGTTTCAAGTCCCCAGCTGGAAGTCGCTTGATGCTGAGTACAAAATAACAATTTAGTGTCACTTATGGTATTTTCAAGAAGCAAGTGTGTATACCATAACTAAGCGTAAGATGTATTAAACAAATGGCAGTGGTGCTGTTTACGAATTTCTTTATGCAAACTGTTCCTAACCTTAGATTCTTCCAGATGCTTACGTTCCCTCTCCCCACCCTTTCCTTGCTTCGTGCAACTGATAGTTAGAGAGCACTCTCGTAGATAAGTTGTAGCCTTAGGATCAAGTCAATCCTATCTGTCTATTGAGGAGGTGGATGCCTACAAATAGGTAGGAGTTATCTTGTGATTCATCCAAGTCCTCGTTTGAGCCCTTGTACTATATACTTTTAATATTCTTCTTTCTTAGCCAACCTTTGCTTTAGTGTGTGTGAGTGTGAGAGCCAAGGGGGCTTGTGAGCTATACACCGAGAGGAAGGCAACAGGTGCGTCGTCGTGCTTGTCGAGAGACAAGCAAGACTTCGTGGGTTGAAAGGCTGACATGTAGCAGACTGACTAGCTTGCCTAGGTGCGGCACATATTGCGCTAGAGTTTAGGTCCATAACTCTAGATTTTGTGACAAGTAGTTTCAGAGCTTAGGTTGGAAGAATCCCAAGCAAGGAGCAGTCATGGCAACTCCGGAGGACGAAATTGTTAAGGACAACCCTCTATGATCGAAAAGGATGTCTAAGGATTGGAGCGGTGCCATTGGAAATGCCGAGACTGAAGACTGAGCTCGAGGCATTTGGAGAGTGCATGTAGCAGTTTATTGCAACTCAGTTGGAGCTAGTCTTCAATAGGCTAGATGAGTTAGAGCGGATAGCCGCCTTTGTGCGTCAGATAAGAAAATCGATGTGCTCATGACTGGGTTAGAAGACTTGATCAAGGAGAAGGTTGCCAACTTCACCAAGAAAGAGGTGCAAATGAGCAAGGACCCCGAAGAGCAAGGTGCTGAACTCCAAGATGAGTTGGCTACGTGTGGGAGGGACTGAGGGAGCTTACAAGGGCCGAGGCAAGGTGGTATTAGCGGTGCAACCAAAGAGGTAGCAGGTGCCGGACCCCAAGTCATATGATGGAGCAAGGGACGCAAGGAAGGTGGACACCTTCTTTTGGCACTTGGAGTGATACTTTAGGTGGTTGACATCGATAATGAAGAAGAGAAGGTTCATACAGCAGTGATTTACCTTATGGATACGACTGCCTTATAGTGGAGACGTTGCTACACCAATCTGTGCGATGAGGACACGTTGGAGTAGTTCAAGAGGGAACTAAAGAGACAGTTTTACCCGGAGAGCGTGGCGGACTTGGCGATGATCAACCTGCCAAGGTTGAGGCAGAAGGGGAGCATCCCGCCAGTATGTGAAGGAGTACTCGATATTTATGTGCGAGGTCCTGGAGATGCCAGAGAGACAACAACTTTGCTTCTTTATAGACGGGTTTAAGCAGTGGGTTGCCATATAATTAAGGAGGAGGGAACCTGCGACTTGGCTTTTGCCATGGCTATTGCCTAGCTGTTGGAAGACTTCAAGCGAGACGACAAGGCCGAAGTCTCCAAAGCAGGACCGTGCCAAAGGTGGGGGAGACAAGAGGCATCGTGGTGGCTCGCAAAGGCCGCAAATGACGAGCATCACGACGACGAGAGACATCACCATCATCACAATGGGAAGAAACACGAGGGTCAGAAGGGAGCGAGAGGGATCTCGCCAAAGGTGCGAAGGGCGCTCCTACTGGGGGTTGCTTCTACTGTTGAGAGGCACATTATGCCAGGAATTGCCCAGACCATGGCAAGGTAATTCCGCTGATACTAAAGAAGCACAATGGCAACTAGGGTGATTCTTCTGTGAGAGACGGAGAGGTGCACATGGGGGGGCATTGCGGAAACTCAATGTCGTGGTGCAGGAGTCCCCAATAAGACGCTGCCAAGGTGCATAAGAGCAAGAATGGATGAGTCTTGCTCTACGCAATAATGGACGTTGGTCGAAAGACCCTGCAAGCATTAGTGGATAAAGGTGCTACCCACAGTTATATGAGTTCGGGGGTTGCCGAGAAGCTCAGGCTCAGACCAACTAAGGATGGGAATTGGTTCAAGGCCGTGAATGCTAAGTCGGAACCGACTCAAGGGGTTGTCAATATAGGGATTCATTAATGGAAGGGAAGGGCAAATTCAACATCATCAAGATGGATGAGCATGGGGTAGTGATTGGGTTGGACTTCACGGAGAAGTCAAGCGCGATGCTTATTCAAATTGCGGAGTAACGATGATAGCGAGTGAAGATGACCAGTCGGGATGCATGATTTCTTTGGTGCCAAATCAGGATTGCAGCTGGCCAAAGGATCGACACTATGCTAAGGTGACCGAAAGATGGAGCCGCATACGTATGCTGAGATTGTGAAAACTTGTTGTATGCAGCGAGCGAACAGGTGGAGGAGCATGTAACGCGCCCCGGTTTATTTTGAAAGGTTATTTTTGCGCAGATGCTGACTGGACTGTCATGCATGTGATGACTAGGCGAAAGAGGGCTGAATGGAGTGTTTGTGTGTCAAAAAAGAGTCCAGTATAGTGTAGAATTCTACATTGTATTCTGTAGTGTTCAAGAGATAGGTTAAACTATATTGAAATTTAGATATAGATAACACTCTGGAAGTTAAATAGGACCGACTCAATCCTATCTGTCCATTGAAGATGTGGAGCCTATAAATAGGTACGAGTCATTTTTGTCATCCATCCAAGTCCTCATCTGAGTCCTTGTAGAATAAACTTTTAATGTACCTTCTTCTTAGCCAACTTTGCTTCGGTGCATGTGAGTGTAAGAACCGAGGGAGCTTGTGAGCTACACACGAAGAGGGAGTCAACGAGTGTTGGCATGGTGCTTGCCTAGAGACGAGCAAGACTTTTTGGGGGTGAAAGGCCGACTTGGGTAGCAGACAGGCTTGCTTGTCTAGGTACCGCAAGGATTTTGGTAGAGTTCAGGGCCCACAATTCTCAGTATGTGATGATATGTTGTTCACAAATTTCCCTCTCATCTCACACCGAGTTTCTCTTTCAACCAAAATTCACCATCTCCCCAGAAAAATTGTTGCAACAGTCCCCACCGTCCCTTTCGCTCCCAAAAAATGTTTTTGTATTGTGTAGACATATTGACATCGTAACACGCCGGAGACTCTAATCACAAATAGGAAGGAATTCACGACGTGGGTTGGGTTGGTACCTGCAAATGGGGGTGGCAGGTTCAATTGCAGGAGAGGTGTCAATGGTGGTGGTTTTGCGCAAAGATGGTGTATGCAGTTTGTGTGCGTGAGAGAAAAATTTTGGAATGGGAAAGATGGTAGTGGTTAGCAGCAGAGGTGAAAGATGGTAAAGAACAGGAGGTGTTTTTGTCTTTTCGACGTCTAACAAAGGGATTTTACGGCCCATTCCCATTCTAATACAGGAGTATTCTACCTATGCGAACATGCTTTTACCTACACTTACATGTAAAATTTCTCCCATAGGTTTGAAGTAATATATCTTATGGCACTCCTATTGCCAAAGCAATAAAGAATTTTATCAAAAGGTTTGAAATTCTATCTTATTGGACAAAAGTGCCCTTCGTCAATCACCACTAGACCTTTCCAGCAATTTCAACAAGGCGATTTGCTTATCTGATGGCGATTAACAATACCGGAGGAAACAAATGCACCCAAAAGTACTGATAGTGGTAGAGATTTGATTATTGAGTTTCAGAGCCTAGGGAGTACAAGATGAAATTGGAATCTGGATGTGCATATGGGTTATATCCCTCAGTTTTAAAACCCCTGTTTTTTTTTTATTTTTTTTTTTATGGTTTGAAGCTGTATTGGAATCAATTGTTTTGATGAGGGTGGGGTCATTGCCATCATCATTGTTCATGGTGGGAGGTAGCGGCGATTGTAGTTGTTCCTGGTGGGGATGGTCGTGTGTGTTGCTTTTCAGGGAAAGATAGACCCTTGCTTTGAGGTTTCAAATCTGGTTTACGACTTTGACACTGATCAAAACAAAGGGGGGAGACTTGATTTGGCTAGGATGCTGGGTGAGTCGGAGGTTTTGATGTTAACATAAGTAGGATTTGTGCAGGAGTTTTTTTTTTGTGAAGTTGTGTTACCCAGAGTGTTCATTAAGAGCGATGTGAGGGTTGTCAAAAGCTTGTATTGCTGGTTGCCTTTTGTTACTAGCCTGGCTAAGCAAATATTTATAATTCTGGAGGCCTATACCAATAAAAGAAACTAGGTTAACTCAATCCTAAGACGTGGTCTCGTTCAAATAACTTCGATCCGGTATTTTCCTATTTACATACATATCCAAGAGGGATCACCAAGCGGCCTTACATTATATTATCACAAATACTGGCGTTGCACCCTCTTCAACAATAGCCAACAACCCTTTAAAAAATAAAGGAAGACAATAACCGACACACCCTCAAACCAACCTCAACAAGAAACTACACCCGATTGGACTTGCTCTCAACAACTTAGACACGACAACCCCCACCTTTTAGTTTGTCTTTTCTCAACTTTTTCCAAGTACCAAAAACGCATTTAGTCTTCTTACGTGTATACACGAATCAATTACTTCTGCCACACTTCTTATAAGTCTCGAAATATCTGTTGCAGACCAACTAGACACGCCCTAGATATCCCCTATATGGCTGTGGGGAGGGGGGAGGGAGAGAGAGAACTTGAGCTCTTGCACCGTTAACAATCCGTATCATTCGACATCATGCTCATAAAATAGCATATGATGCCACCTTACTTTACGGGTGAATGGAACATGCAGTGCAGAGAGGAGAGAAACAAATGAGCTTAAAATATGGTTGAAGAATTCAGTTAAAAGAAAGACGTTGTAGAGTCACATGAAACAAGGAGTACAATTAAAGGATAGAAACCGTTGACATCCATGAACTTCCAGCCAAAAACCCCATAAACTAAACAATAAAGATAAGCATCACGTATTCAACAATACACACTACATCACAGTCTCTTCACTTTTCTTTTCTTTAAACTTCATATACATCTTCCCTTGATTTCAAATCTTACTATATATTTGTCTCATGTTACCGTTGACTTTCAAAATCTTTAAACCCCCCAAATAAGCCTCTCCTCCACCCTTTCCCCATAAACCATGTTCAACCAAATCTCCCCTTGTCATTCCTGGAAAGGATGAATGCAACATCCAACTCCGGGGGCTTCCTCGGTTCTCAAAACATCGGCGGATTTGGATATGGCATAGGAGTCTCAGTGGGCGTTCTGCTGCTCATCACTACTATTACGCTAGCTTCTTATTATTGCACAAGGGCACAATCACCACCAAATCCGGTCCCACGGCGACGGAGGGTTACGAGGGCCCCACCCGATCCCGCACAACACATTGTCCTCGAGATAGGGATTGATGAGGCAACCTTGACGAGCTACCCAAAGTTGCTTTACTCGGAGGTGAAGGTAAGAAACAAGGACACCACCTCGAGGTGTTGCTCCATTTGTTTGGCGGACTATAAGAGTAGCGATATGCTTCGGTTGCTGCCCGATTGCAGCCATCTTTTTCACCTCAAGTGCGTTGATCCGTGGTTACGGCTGCATCCTACATGTCCAGTTTGTAGAACGTCTCCGATTCCTACGCCGCTCTCGACTCCTTTGGCTGAGGTGGTTCCCCTGGCTAATAGAAGGGACTGAAGGTCAAAGTAAGGATCGCGTGAGGCAGATAGACATGTGGTTTTCTTTCATTGGTTGTCATCACTCTGATCTCTTGTGCAAGAACCTCGACAGATTGAGATTGAGAATTGGCGTCCTCTTCTTCTTCCATGATTTTATCACTCGGTAGATTGTACAATTTTAGCTATTTTAAACTCATTTATTGATACTGAAATCCTTGTTCCATAATATCACTTTGGTTGTTTCGCAGGCTTAGATTTCATTGCAATTTTTTTAGATTGACAATTCTACATATGCTGGCCAATACGAAGAAATAGATCCTGATTCAAAAGAACAAAAATAAATCACATCTTGCGAAAAGAACAAAAGATGGCACTTGGGGTAGTGAAACCTTTGTGACATCAGGATCAATTTACTACTTTCCGCTGTAGGCAAGCTATGCATGTCATCTTATGGAATACTTTCTACAAAATATAAACAGAAACTAGGAGCATTTGTTTCTTTTTATATCTTTTCCCCCTCATGAACTTAGTCCTTGGAGCATTATAAAGCTGATATTGTTCTAGTCTTTTTCATATTGGATTGACCAAATTTCGCAGAACTGGAAACATTGTGGGCATCTCCTTTTCTTGTTATATTTGCTGGCCATCTTTGGTCCAAAGATGTTATCCTGGATATGCAAGTGAGTAGGTTTCCTAATCTTACAAAACCTTGGTAGAATGTAAAAGATGACGGTTTTGATTCCGTGACTGGTTCCTCTCCGGCTGTTGGAGGCTTCACTAGGTTGTCCATGAGGTCACACTTGTATCATACGGATGTATTAATTAATACTCAAAAAACTATACAAATGCTTTTTTTTTTTGGAGAAGTATCAGACATATACGGATCTATTAGTTAATATTGCAAGAATAGACTTGTTTGCTTTTTGGTCAGATGGTTGTTTTTATATTCTGAAATTCAAATGACAGTTCTCTTTTGCATTTATGTAAGATACACGGATCGCAATGATGCAAGAAAGTTTAAGGTAAAGGTTAGCTTCCGTTCAGCAAGATTTGAACTTTTTTTACTACGCTTTATGTTTGAAAGAAATTGTTTTGATGGCTTTAAGCCTATGGTAATTTTATACATCAGAATATTTTGCAACTATACATTATTTTTTAAACCTAAGAACTTTGTTGTTAATATTTGTTAATAAATTGGGTCAGTGGACTCATTATCCGCCCACTAACAGATAATGTGTATTTGTTAGTCATGATTATTACAATTAATTAGAACATATTTATCCCATAAGTGTTTGAGATAAATACGATCTCTATCTCCTAAGTATTTGAGATAAAATTAGTCTCTAATACTATCTCTATATAAAGGCTAGAGATATTCTAAGAAAAAATAAGTGATATTACAATAACTCACAAGACAATCTCTCCCTCTGTTGCACTCTCGCTAGAGCATCATCAAGCTCTAGAATTTGGTTCATAGATGAAGAACTCGACTCTAGTAGCTGTTTTCGTACCTGAGAAAAAGATCAAGCGTATTGGAGGCTCGTAACAATAAGGATCTTTCGTCGGAATTTTCGGGTACTTTGTACGATATGTTTCCAAGCTCACTACGTGTTACGTGGTAGGCGCATTTAATTGTTTAACATTGGTATCAGAACATGATTACTTGCTGATTCGCCTTTAACATGCTAGTATAAATTATGTGCATGTTGTTCCTTCTTTTCAAATACATGAATGAGACCCATAAAGAAAAAATCAAAATTTTTGAGCATTTATTCTAAAAAATAATGATATGGTTTTGTTCCCTTATTCTTGAGGATGAACTCTATAAAATTTTGTGATTATTGGATGCATGTTTTGTGAGAAATAATGATTTTATTTTTCAAGAAAACTGTAGTTATTTTTTTCGAGTTTTGGAGCTCAAATTCGGAGTATGATATTCAGTTTTTATCATGATCGGTTGATACAGAGTTAATCTATTTTGCATAAGATTTCCAACGATATATGACACGCATTATTTAGCTTAAAAACAAGAGAGATATGGCCTTTGAAAGTTGGCCTCGTGGCATGGCGGCGACTAAAAAAATTAGGACTTTCTAATAAAGAAGATGAGCACGCTCACCACGCGCGAAGCCAGCCGCGCACACGCGCGAAGACGAGCCGTCACGCTCTCCACGCGCTAGCTTGGCTATGCACACACGTGTCCCACGTGCGCTCAAGCCAAGCTGCTCTACGCGCCCCACGCGCATGTGTGCAGTATACGCGCCTGTTCAACAGATTCTCAGAAGCTGCCCCACGCGCATGGTGGTGCGTGGAGGCATGTGAGGACTGTTCCCGACCAGATTTTATCCCACTACCGGCAAGTGGAGCTTTACCTTGGCTCTCTGATCTTTTCTGTGGTGTTAAATTTACCTTTATACCCTCTATGTGTATACTGTTTAATTTTTAAACGACTTTTTCTAAATAAATTAGTTTTAATTTTTTTTATACACACATAATTTTTTCTTTAAACCCAGAGGGTACATTAGGGTTAAATTTATTGTTTGTCATATTTTAAGAATTTATCTCTCGTTTTTTGGGCTATTTGTGAGTATTTTTGTGATCCCAAAAACACGAATAATGCGCAAATAAATTTTTTTTGCACTTCGTGGCCAGAAATAAATATTTTGGAGAGTTATATGATGTAGATGAATTCTGTTTTATTTGTTTGCCTTGATTTGTGTTATGGTTTAAATATACTTTTGTTGAGGTATATTTGTTGGCTTTTGTAAGCCCACACTTTTTAAACCAAATTTCAAGGCCTTCTCGCCCGTTTTCCTTGGAAGGAGAATGTGGCATATTCGTCCATTTAATTACCTTTCAACTTATTTTTTGTGCGTGCTAATTTTAGGTTAAATGGATGGCTATTAGATTAACATTCTAAATAAACTTATGTGTTTACTTTTGTTTTAAGTTATTGGAATGCCAATAGGGCTCAATGGAGTCCTTGCATACTTTGTTGTATGATGCAACTTTTATATTGTTCTAAATTATCATGTGAATAATTTATTACATCGTGGAATATATGTGAAATTTATTGGAAAAAATTGCCTGGAAAAAATTTTCCCAACTCACATACGAGCTTAGCAAATTTTTGATTTCATGTAATGAGGAAGGATAATATTTTTCATATGAATTTTTTGAAATAAATAAAATGATGTATAATTAATGTCTTTTTCTTTGCGCAAACTAATGTAGTGAATAAAATGGCCACCAAGAATGTCATAGTTGATCTCGTTAAGAGTGAGAAACTTAACGGAGATAATTATGACGTTTGGCACAAAAAGATGAGATTCATGATGAATGAACAAGAGCTCAAGGAGCACTTGACCAAAGATATGGTCGGGCCCAGTGAGAGGCAACCCCTAAGAGACCACGCTGCCTACCAGAAATGGAATGAGAAAGATCGTAGTGCGCGCTACACCTTGTTAAGCAGTTTGCAAAATAATTTGATTGGGCAGTTTGATGAACTTCCAACTTGTAAAGCTTTATGGGAATAGCTCAAGTTTTCTTTTGGTGGAACCTCAACTATGCGGCTTCGTAGCCTTATGATTAAGTTTGAGGAATACACAAAAGACCCGAAGCATATCATGAATGAACATCTAAGGGTGATGTCCAACATGATTGGTAAGCTAAGGGATGTTGGCCATGCGCTCACAGATGAGCAGTAAGTCAGAGCTGTCATAAGATCCCTTCCTGCCTCATGGGCCAATATGAAACAGATATTGACCCATAGTAAAAACATCAAGAAAGTTTTTGATGTTTCACAGCATGTCATCCTTGAGGCTGAGACTCGAGATGCTGACAAGACCCTTGCTTATGTCGCCCAAGGATGATCGTGCAATGAAAATGGAAAAGCGCGGAAGACAAAATAAGAAAGGTGAGGCTAGCACTTCTGGGCCAAAGGAAAGGAAAATAAAGAAACGCAAGAGAGGAAAACGTGATGGGAAAAAGGATTTGTCTAAAGTCAAATGCTTTAACTATCAACATCAAGGACACTTCGCTCGTGATTGCACTGAGCCGAAGAAGGTACCTTCTGAATCTCTCTCTCAATTATATGTTTCCTCACATGTGATGGTTGCTGATTCCCAACCTGTGTGGTTTGTGGATACATGTGCAACAAAACTTGTAGCACGGGATCAATAGGGGTTTGTAGATTATTACCAGATTCCAGTGGGAAGCAAACATATCTTCATGGGAAACAAATAGCTCCGAGGAGGTGCTAGGGGTTGGTTCTTACCAGCTCAAGTTACGCACTGGGCGCACGTTGTTTCTTGAGGATGTGCGATATGCACCCACTGGTCGGCTTAATCTACTTTCAGTTACTGCTTTATTAGACAATGGTTTTTCCTTTATTTTTAGGGGTAATAAGCTGGACATTATTTTGGATGATGTTTTGTTCGGACATGGTTTTCGCATGGATAGTCTTTTTCAATTGAATTTAATTCATTCTCGGTCCTCTTATTCTTATGTGGTGAATGATAATATTGTGAATGATTCTACCATCTGGCATGCAAGACTGGGCCACATAGGCCAAGATAGAATGACTTGTTTGGCTAGACAAGGCCTTTTAGGTCCACTCGCAAAAGTCAATCTACAAAGATGCGAGGCTTGTTTGACCGATAAAGCATGCATGAAGCTTTTTGGAAAGGCTGTGAAAGCAACTCAGCCACTTGAGCTAGTTCACTTTGACATATGTGGACCTATGAGTGTAAAGGTACGCCATGGCGCCTCTTACTTTCTTACACTGATAGACGATTATACGCGATATGGTTACGGGTATCTGATATCTCACCACTATGAAGCTTTGGACTCTTTCAAACGCTTTGTAGTAGAGGTTGAAAATCAGAAAGATAAAAGTTTAAAAACTCTTCACACTGACCGGGGAAGAGAATATTTGTCCGATCATATCAAGAAGTTTTGTGAGGAAAAAGGGATACGCATGCAACTTACTATTCCTAATGCTTCACTACAAAATGGTGTTGCGGAAAAAAGGAATATAACATTGTTAGATATGGTTAGATTTATGATGGCGCAAGCAAACCTTCCAATATCTTTTTTTGGGGGATGCCCTTTTGACTGCAGCCTATATACTTAATGGTGTGCCTTCACTGTAACGCCACAACTTAGGGTTACCTTAACCCGTCTGGAGTATTACGACACAATTGATAATCACGTCATTCTGATGATACAACTCATTCTAACTCACTTGGTAATTACACTATATCATACAAAATAGAGTTTACTTATACAAAACACACCTAGCAAGTTCTCTGCTAGATCTCAGAGTTGACATACTGTACTCTTTCAAGTACAACTTAATTTACACATGTACAAGTGTCCCCTTTGCCCGTCTTCTCACCGTGCCTCACACATTTTCCTTGCCTTTCAAGGGACCGACTCCTTGATCTAAAATATTATGGGTAAAAACCCGTCAGCCCACTGGCTCAATAAGATAATCAAAGATATTTAATGTAACTTTCAACTCAAGAATATTGATAATGCACGCCATTGCAATTCAATCACATTAAACAATTCTACATGTCCACATTACAAATATCACACGTTCACACTTAGTTGAACATTACAAGAGTTTATCATTCCCGAATTCAGTCCCATCAAAAGATCACACTTATGTCACCATACCCGGGATATAAGTTTATAACCTTTGCCTCGGCCAAAGGCAAAGTAACCAAAAACAAATGAACACCGATACTGCCTCGGGTAGCAGTCGGAGATACAATTGTTCGGCTCATACGGTGCACCGCTACTCAAACACAATCAAATCAACCCCCAATCATTTGAATGTTGTAATTTAATAATCATCAACAATATATCAACCATCCCTTACAATGAAATGATGTAACATGCTCATGTGCAAGCAAACAGATCATTTCACACATGTAGTTGTTGTAATCTTCATTTACTTGCACCATAAAACTTAGCTATCAAATATTTAGTCACTTTCATCATGTAACATCATCTTCATAACATCTTGAACATGTAATATAATCATTTATATCCAGCAACTATGCTTCAATTATAGAACTTAACAAACATGTTCAAAACCATATTCTAACCATGTCCAATTTTAACATAATTTTCATAATTCACACGAATCATAACGTATTTCACGTCTTCCATAATCTCCCATAAGTTAAACATGAATAGATTCACTTATTAACAAGTCTCTAATAAGTATTCAAAAGTTTGACAAAGAATTTATACTAAAAGAATTACGCTAACATAGCATATATCTATATTCATGTCTTAAAAGCCCATTAAAAAAATTTAATTATCTTACCTTAAAGAATGGAGGAAAGAACCAAATTTATAGATTTGAAATACTTCCAAAGACTCCTCAAAACACGTTCAAAATACTGTTTGAAGTTCACAGAAACTTTTCAAATCAACTGCTTAAGGTTTCCTTTAAAAAACAAACCTGTTAGGATCAAGCGCTTACCATTGCACCAAAAGCAATTGCTGTTAGTAAGGGCGCAACTTTATTTCCTTATAATCCTGGCACAGCAGCCAGCGCACACGGTCGAGTACACAAGGGAGTAGATGGACGCGGCCAACCTCTGATTTGCCAACAAAACCTTAATTCTAGATTTTGTAAGGTTTTTGGTTGATTTTCTTGCTGTTTTCTCTCAAAAACAAGGTAAGAGGTTTTAAGCATATCAATTTAGTTTTTTTTTTTTAACTCAAATTAGAAGCAAGTAGGATGTGTCAAGTGGAGGTGAAGAGGTGGAGAAGTTAAGCACGACGAGGCTCGAAGCAGGACATGTCGCGATAGTATGTTGACACGTCATAAGCACGAGGTGGCACAATTCCCTGCAAAAAGCACAAACAATTTGCAGGCAGTCCGATCAACAACCGGTTCGTCCTAGCTAGAGTTTTTATTAATTTGTTTTTGTTTCTAATTGTTCTAAAAATATTTTTAGTCATTCCGAGTGATTATTTAAAGTTTCTAAATATCAAATACTCTTTTCCATTTCTAGCAATTCGTTCACCTTTTTAGACAATTTACTCAATTCAAAGTGTTTAACATTTAAACATAGATTCAAATATGTTATCATGCATAGTTCATTATAACCATTTTCACATAGAGTGATGCATCTAGTCATACTTAAATATGTAATCAAGGCATATGAAATGTTGGGTTCTCACACCCTCCACTCCTTAAAAGAACTTGGTCCCCAAATTCATAACTTATACTTACCAAATAGGTGCGGATAATCTTTTCGCATATCCTCCTCTTTTTCCCACGTGGCTTCTTCCACTTCATGATTTTGCCATAAAACTTTGACCAACGGAATGCTTTTGTTCATCAAAACTTTCACATTAAAAGCTAAAATCTGCATCAGCAACTCTTCATATGACAAATCTGATTGGATTGATATTGGCTCAGGGCTTATCACATGAGATGGGTCATGGTTATACTTCCGCAACATAGAAACATGGAACACATCATGTACTCCTTCCAAAGATACAGGTAAGGCAACTCCGTATGCTAAATTCCCAACACGATCCAATATTTCATAAGGACCAATATATCTCGATGACAACTTTCCTTTCTTTCCAAATCGCTTTAATCCTTTGAATGGTGACACCATGAGAAATACAAAATCTCCCATTGAAAATTCCAACTCTCTTCGTCTGTCATCAGCATAACTTTTTTTATCGGCTTTGAGCAGTTAATCTTTTGCCAAATTTGCTGAATCTTTTCAGTGGTCTCTTGAACTATTTGTGGCCTAATTAAACTCATTTCTCCGACTTCACTCTAACAAATTGGTGAGCGTCACTTTCGTCCATATAGAACTTCATATGGTGCCATATCGATACTAGCCTGATAACTGTTATTATAAGCAAATTCAATCAATACCAGATGTTGATCCCAACTTCCTTTAAAATCTACCACACATGCACGAAGCATATCCTCAAATGTTTGAATAGTCCTCTCAGATTGTCCATCAGTCTGAGGATGAAATGCTGTGTTAAATTTCAAATTTTGTACCCAATGTACCTTGCAAACTTTTCCAGAAATGAGATGTAAATCTTGGATCTCTATCATTTACAATATTTACTGGTATTCCGCACAATCGAACTATTTCTTGTACATATACTCGGGCTAATTTATCCAATGAATACGTCTTAAGTACAAGTAGGAAATGAGTAGATTTTCGTCAATCTATCCACAATCACCCATACCTAATCATGCCCATCACGGGTCTTTGGCAATCCTGTAACAAAATCCATTGTTATATGGTCCCACTTCCATTCGGGTACTAGTAACGGTTTCAATCGACCCGCTGGTCTTTGGTGTTCGGCTTTCACTTGTTGACATGCAATACATTTTGAAACAAAGTCAGCTATTTCTCTTTTCATGTTATTCCACCAGTAATTACATTTCAAATCTCGATACATCTTTGTTCCACCTGGGTGCACTGTATACTTTGACTTATGGGTCTCTTTCGGTATTTTTCCTTTCAACTCTTTATTGTTATGCACAACCAACCTGTCTTTATACCGTAAAACATCATTAATATCTATAGAAAACTCAAGTTTAAAGGTTCTATCTTTATCCTTCACTTCTCTATGCAACTCCAAATCTCTTTCTTGTTCCTCCTGGATTCTTAGTAATAACACTGGTTTCACTTGTAAATTTGTAAGAATAATTCCTGACTCAGTAACAGATAACTCCCATGAACAAGCTTGCTCAATCAACTTCCACTCTTTCACCATTAAGCTAGCAACTTTTACTTTCCTATTTAGTGCATCTGCAACAATATTGGCTTTACCTGGGTGATACTCAATCGTACAATGATAATCATTGAGTATTTCCATCCACATTCTCTGTCTCATATTCAAATCTGATTGAGAAAATAAGTATTTCAAACTCTTATGATCAGTAAAAATCTCAAACTCAGCACCATACAGATAATGCCTCCACTTATGCAATGCGAACATAATCGCTGCTAAGTCAAGATCATGTGTTGGATAATTATGTTCATAAGGTTTCAACTTTCTCGAAGCATAAGCCACAACTTTGCCATCTCGCATCAAAACACAACCTAATCCTTCCTTTGAAGCATCGTTGTACACCACAAAATTCTTAGTTCCACTTGGCAAAGTCAAAATTGGAGTTGTAGTTAATCTCGTTTTTAACTCCTAAAAACTCGCCTCACACTTATTGGTCCACTGATATGCCACTTCCTTCCGAGTCAATGTGGACAATGGTGCAGCGATCCTTGAAAAATCTTGTACAAATCGACGTTAATACCCCACCAATCCCAAGAAACTTCTTACTTCTGCTACATTCTTTGACACTTGACGATTGAAAACAACTTCTATTTTAAAGGAGTCAATAGTTACCCCCGTTTCATACACTATATGACCTAAGAAGGCCACTTTTTTTTAACCAAAGTTCACATTTACTAAACATAGCATACAATTTCTTATCCCGTAGTACTTGCAGTACAATCCTCAAATGACGCTCATGCTCATCTGTACTTTTTGAATAGACCAAAATTTCATCAATAAAAACTACTACAAACTGATCTAAAACTCATTAAAGTTTTGATACATTAAGTCCATAAAGGCTGCAGGAGCATTCGTCAATCCAAATGGCATGACAACAAATTCATAATGTCCATACCTTGTACGGAAAAGCTGTCTTTGGAATATCTTCCTCTCTTATCCTCAATTGATAGTATCCAGATCTCAAGTCCAACTTAGAAAGTACCACTGCCCCGTGCAACTGATCAAACAAATCACCAATATGTGGTAGTGGATACTTATTTTTTAGGGCTAATTACAGCAGTGTCCCAGAGTTAGGTATAATTACAGTCAAAGACACTAAATTTCAAATGGTATCAGCCGTGTCCTTTCGTCGTTAATCTGTTAAAAATCGTTCATTTTTTCTGATGTCAACGGTACGTATTTTTAAAATACCAATACTACCCTTATTTGGTATATACGTTGCATACAGATTTAGACCCAATTTTTATTCAAATTAGAGTTTGAAACCCTAATTCTCTATCTCTTCCAACTCCACATCAATCATTCTCCCAATCGAGATAAAAAGATATGTAGAGTTCATATACATATGCAGATTAATTGTTACACTTTCCAATTAGGGTAGAGTTCTCCTAATTAGGGTTTGAAGACGTTCTTGTGGTTGAAGACGTTCTTGTGGAGGTTCAAAACCAGACGGACAACAGAGGCGAAGGAGGCACCACCTCCAACACGGTCATTTTCGTCTAAAGAAGTCGGCCGGAGTTTTCCCTTTGTCGCCAGTTACATGATTTCTCTAGCTTTCTCAGCCGAAAAATTGTCGAACACCAAGACTTGCCCCACATAAAACATGGTCATTTGAGCGGATTTAGGCTCCACTTTCGCCGCGGACAAATCCATCGTACCCACATACTAAGGCAGCAAATCCATGGTTATCACGCCTTGTGTTGATTCTGCGCCCCATCGCATGTGTTGATTTATGCGCCACTATGGTGGGCTCGGCAACCGATCAAATAGCGACGAGGGGACATATTCCGGCCTTCCATGCCGATCACCGCCCCACTGATCAAATAGCGACGATGGGACATATTTTGGCCTTCCACTCCGATCACCGCTTCCGGCCTTCCGCTCCTGTCACCGTCCCACCGATCAATTAGTGAAGAGAGGACATATTCTAGTGATGGTTTTATTTGAAGATTGCAATTGTAAATTTAATTTTTTAAAATATAAAAGATTAAGGATTGATGCATTTTAGTTAGTTTTAGCAATTGATTGTGGTGGTTTTTGGTTTTGGTAGATGGAGGTGTTGGCGGCATTGGCTTTGTTGGTTGTGGTTGGAGTTACTGGGGAAAAAGATAGAGAGTGGAGTTGCAGGTTGGAAAGAGAGATTAGGGAAAAGAGGAATGAATGACATTTGTAAATTAGATTCCAAAGTTAGGGCAATTTGGTTTTTTCGTTTCAAACCGTTACGTATAACAGTTTTCCGTTGGGTCAACGGACATAAGTGTTATTTGTTCAAACTATTGTCCTTGCCTGTAATTATACCCTAACCTCAGGGACATAAGTGTAACTAGCCCTATTTTCTTTATTATCACTCTATTCAAATGCCGATAATCCATGCACAACCTCATTGTACCATCTTTCTTTTTAACAAATAAAATTGGGGCTCCCCTTGGTCATACACTAGGTCGAATATACCCCTTATCCAGTAATTCTTGTAACTGTGACTTCAACTCCCTCAATTCAGCTGGAGCCATCCTATATGACGCTTTTGAAATTGGAGTTGTTCCCGGTAACAATTATATCACAAATTCCATTTTCCGCTCAACCGGTAATGTTGTTACATCCTCATGGAACACATCCACAAATTCATTTACTAGTTACTACAGGTACATCTTGTATTTTAACCTTTTCTTTATGCTTATCTACCATATAAGCTAAATATCCCATATAACCTCTTGAAAGTAACTTCTCTGCTTGAATAGCTGAAATAATATTCATATCCCCATCCTTTCTACCTTGGAACTTACATAATTCTCCATCAAATGTAGTAAATATCACAACCTTGTGAAAACAATCTAGTGATACCCGATTAGATGACAACCAATCCATCCCCAACAATATATCAAAT
Source organism: Escallonia rubra (assembly GCA_033065855.1). Lineage (NCBI taxonomy): Eukaryota > Viridiplantae > Streptophyta > Magnoliopsida > Escalloniales > Escalloniaceae > Escallonia > Escallonia rubra. The sequence goes on along the minus strand of JAVXUO010002648.1, from coordinate 68,651 downwards.
CCTCTCATTGGCAAAACAATCAAGTCAGTATATACCGTATGCTCACCCATAATCATTGCATAGGATTTGTATATCAGATTAACTATAGTACTTTCTCCTAGAGGAGTACTAACTTCCAACATATATGGTAGCAACTCAGGTTCTTGGGGTAACATGGGCACCATATATGATGAAATGAACGAATGGGTAGAACCAGAATCAAATAGTACACTAGCAACACATTGGAAAATAGTGAGTGTACTTTTAATAACTCTCACAACACATTGGAAAATAGTGAGTGTACACTCACTATCTCAAAAATAGTGAGTGTACCTTCAAATGCTCGTCCTTGCACTCTTAGCTTCTCAGCATTCTCTTGCAGATTCCCTCTACCCTGGTAATCTAGAGGCACAATTTGATTTTCAGAATAAGAGCAATTTCTCATGACATGTCTAGGCTGAGCACACCTAATACACAAACCCATCTTTCTACGACATTCATCCTCTATGTGTCCAGTCCAATTACAATATGTACATCGCTCTCCAATTTACTTGTTTTGATGGTTGCGTGCTTAATATCTCAGTCTGATTTCTCCTTTTATTATTGTCACTTAGGGATGATGCTGCAAAGCTAGCTTGACTACCAGTATAACCACTCATTTGATTACCTTGACCTCTTCCCTGACCGTTTCCATAAAAATTACGATTTCTTCCTTGTAAAGCCCTTTGAAAATTTCCCTACATGGTATTCCTTTGACCCCTTCCACCAGGGTTCACATTCCCACTGTTACGGTTTCCATGTCCATTGTATGATGGTGCTCTAAATGGTTCTGTATCAACATTCTTTTGCTCTTCCAAATCATTCTCAATAGCCAATGCTCTATCAACAACTGCCATATAAGTTTGTAATTGTAAATAGATCAATTTATCCCGAAGATCCTTATTCAAACCTTTAACAAACTTTCTTACTTTTCTTTCTTCTGTATCCACCAGATGTGGACAAAATCTAGCTAAATCAGTAAACTGTGATTCATAAACTGATATCGACATATTTCGCTGCTCAAACTTTATAAAATTTACTTATTTCTTCTCTTGGGTCACCGCTGGAACATACTTATTAGTGAACTCCTTTTTAAAGTTTTTCCAAGTTGATAGGACTCCTTCCCGCTTCCACTTCATAGACAACAATTTACACCATCTTTCTGCACTAGCCTTTAGCATAAAGCTAGCGTACACCAATCTTTGAGAATTCGAAATCCTAGCAGTATCAAGAATTTTCTTCGCTCTAGCCAACCATTCCTCGGCTATCGTTGGATCAGGCTTCCTGAGAAATGGGTTCTTTATCAATTTAACAAACTTATCAAGGGTAAGACCACTTTCACCCAAGACCTGAACAATATTCAACATCTCCTGGGGTTGCTTGACTTGTTGAGAACCTCTAACATAACCTTAATTCACTACTTCTTGCACATTTGTATTTACAGGGGGATTTCCACCTATTTGTCTCATTTCATCTACAACTTGCTGGAGTATCTGACAAGCCTCCAGTAATCCACTATTAGTCACATGATTATTATTTCTAGTGGAGTGTTCTTCTACATTTACCTGTGGGTAGTAGTGCCCATTTTGACCATCATCATTAGACTCGAGATTATTCATTCTTTGAGTTCCTTCATCAACCATTTCTCTATTATTTCATTAATTTTGTGCTCCGCGCTCTCGCTCCATTGTAGGCTTACACACAAAAATTTACATAAGTACCTCCACATAATATGCAATATTCAATAATCACTAACCACACAAGGCCTTATGATCTTATCCCCGCCTTTAACTATGCTCTGATACCACATCTGTAACGCCACAACTTAGGGTTACCTTAACCCATCTGGAGTATTAGGACACAACTGCTAATCACGTCATTCTGATGATACAACTCATTCTAACTCACTTGGTAATTACACCATATCATACAAAATAGAGTTTACTTATACAAAACACACCTAGCAAGTTCTTTGCCAGATCTCATAATTGACATACTGTACTATTTCAAGTACAACTTAATTCACACATGTACAAGTGTCCCCTTGCATGTCTTCTCACCGTGCCTCATACCTTTTCCTTGCCTTTCGAGGGACCGGCTCTTTGATCTAAAATATTATAAGTAACAACCCATCAGCCCACTAACTCAATAAGATAATCAAATATATTTAATGTAACTTTCAACTCAAGAATGTTGATAATGCACGCTATTGCAATTCAATCACATTAAACAGTTCTACATGTGCACATTACACATATCACACGTTCACACTTAGTTGAGCATTACAAGAGTTTACCATTCTCGAATTCAGTCCCATCAATAGACCACCCTTATGTCACCACACTCGGGATATAAGTTCACAACCTTTGCCTCGGCCAAAGGCAAAGTAACCGAAAACAAATGAACACCTATACTGTCTCGGGTAGCAGTCGGAGATACAGCTGTTCGGCTCATACGGTGCACCTCTACTCAAACACAATCAAATCAACCCCTAATCATTTGAATGGGGTAACATAATAATCATTAATAATATATCAATCATCTCTTACAATAAAAGGATGTAACATGCTCATGTGCAAGCAAACAGATCATTTCACACATGTAGTTGTTGTAATCTTCATTTACTTGCACCATAAAACTTAGCTATCAAATATTTAGTCACTTTCATCATGTAACATCATCTTCATAACATCTTGAACATGTAATATAATCATTTATATTCAGCAACTATGCTTCAATTATAGAACTTAACAAACATGTTCAAAATCATATTCCAACCATGTCCAATTTTAACATAATTTTCATAATTCACACAAATCATAACCTATTTCAAGTCTTCCATAATCTCTCATATGTTAAACATGAATATATTCAGTTATTAACAAGTCTCTAATAAGTATTCAAAAGTTTGACAAAGAATTTATACTAAAAGGATTACGCTAACATATCATATATCCATATTCATGTCTTAAAAGTCCATTAAAAAGCTTTAACTATCTTACCTTAAAGAAGGGATGAAAGAACCAAATTTTCAGATTCGAAACACTTCCAAAGACTCCTCGAAACACGTTCAAAATTCTATTTGAAACTCACAGAAACTTTCCAAATCAACTGGTTAAGATTCCCTTTAAAAAACAAGCCTTAATTCTAGATTTTGTAAGGTTTTTGGTTGATTTTCTTGCAATTTTCTCTCAAAAACGAGGCAAGAGGTTTTAAGCATAGCAATTCAGGTCTTTTTTAACTCAAATTAGAAGCAAGTAGGAGGTGTCAAGTGGAGGTGAAGAGGTGGAGAAGTCAAGCACGACGAGGCTCTAAGCACGAGGTGGCAAGACACAGTTGTGCCACCTAGCAAGCACGACAGGGCTCAAGCACGACGAGGCTCGAAGCACGACATGTCGTGATAGTATGTTGACACGTCATAACCAAGAGGTGACACAATTCTGTGCAAAAAGCACAAACAATTCGCAGGCAGTCCGGTTAACAACCGGGTCGTCCTAGCTTGAGATTTTATCATTTTTTTTTGTTTCCAACTATTCTAAAAATATTTTTAGTCATTTCAAGTGATCATTTTAATTTTCTAAACATCATATACTCTTTTTCATTTCTAGCACTCCGTTCACCTTCTTAGACAATTTACTAATTCAAGGTGTTTAACATTTAAACATAGATTCAAATATGTTATCATGCATAGTTCATCATAACCATTTTCACATAGAGTGATGTATCTAATTATTCTTAAATATGTAATCAAAGTATATGAAATGTTGGGTTCTCACATTCATAATCAGTCAAATTCACTCCATATGAGTTTTGGAATGGCCAAAAGCCAAATTTGGATAACTTTCGCCTGTGGGGCTCAGTAGGTTATGTTCACAGTACTTCTCATAAGTATGGGAAACTAGGTTCCAGAGCTAAAAAGAGTATCTTCTTAAGGTATTCTGAAAACTCTAAAGGCTATGTGATGTATGGTGAACATCCAAATAGTCGAAAGACTGAAATAGAGTCTCGTGATGTCAATTTCATAAAGAGTGATTTTCCTAGCATTAGAGACGCAAGTAAGAATCTTGACCTCTTTGAGTTGGAGGAGGTTGAAGACAATTTACCATCTCCAAGCGAAGGAGGGGACTTAGCTTCTCATCCGGTTGTCGTTGAAGATTGTATAAGTGACCCTCAACCTAGTGGGAGCATCCTAGACAGTGGGAGCACACCACCAGGACCATCAGGTCAACAAGATTCTCAACTGCATAGAGGTGCACAGGGAAGTGTTCCACGTCGTTGTTTTGAGATTGACGGAGAAATTCTTATGTGCAATCCAACTGATGAAGATGAGACCACTTCTGTGGAAGAAGCCTTATCTTCACCTGCTAGTAATGAATGTATGGCTGCTATGAAGGATGAGTTGAGCTCAATGAAGAAGAATCAGGTCTGAGAGTTGGTTGATCTTCCGCCAGGGCACAAGACTGTTGGAAACAAGTGGGTTTTAGAAGTCAAGCGCAAAGCAGATATGTCAATTGACAAGTATAAGGCACGTCTTGTGGCGAAAGGCTATACCTAACAACGACGTATGGACTATGAAGACACATTCTCCCTGGTGATGAGATTTGCTTCAATTCGCCTGATCCTGGCTATTGTCGCCAGCAGGATTTAGAACTTTTTCGTATGGATGTTAAGACTGCATTTCTCAATAGAGAACTAGACGATTGGGATGGCAATAAGACCCGTAACCAGCGGATCCCCGCCCCGCCCCGCTTCTATAGGAGTGGGTCTTTTTGACTTTGACCGGGCCACGGGGTGAGTATGGTTTTTTTTTAAATCCGCAGTGGGTTAGGGGCGGGTATGGTATTTAGTCTGACCCGCCCTGTGACCTGCTTCCGCCCAGGTATTTAACCCTACTCATCTTTATTCCTCACCGTCCATCTCACACCTATATAATATGTCCTTACTCCTTATCATCCCCATTCCCCAACCCTAATTCCCAATCAATCTCTCTCACTCTTTGCCGCCGACAACAAAGGTCTCACACTCTCACTCTCTGCTGACAACAAAGGTCTCACACTCTCACTCTCTGCCGACAACAAAGGTGTCACGGCGCCGCACCAACCCTAATTTTTATCTGCCGACAAAGGTGCCACGCTGCTGTCGCACCTCCTTCTTCTCTCCTGGCCTCTCCTTCGCACAGTCGACGACTGACCATTTACTGATCTAAGGCACCGTCGGTGACTGACGCAACAACGAGCCATCAGACACCAAGCCATCGCTGCCGCCTGTGATGATGTCGTCGCTGTCGCCTATGATCATCGACAATCTGTCATTGTCGTCGTTGCCGCCTGTGATCATCAGTAATCCGTCGCTACCGTGATCGCTGTCATCTCAGTATATTGGGCTACCGTGACCTACTGCCATGATTGCTGCCATTTGATCGCTGCCATCTGATCACGGTGCCGTGATCTACTGCCAATTTTGAAGGGCATAAGGACATGGTGGGGCGGGGCGGGGAAGGGTTTTCTAAAACATTTCAGGGTCAGATATGGACTTGAGGGTATATAACCCGGTGCAGGGCGGGGTGGGATTTCAAGGGTAGCGGGGCGGGTGAGGATCTTATAAGATCCGCATCCGACCCGCCCCATTGCCATCCTTACTAGACGAAGAGATCTATATGGCTCAACCTGAGGGTTTTGAAGTCAAGGGACATTAGCGCAAAGTTTTTCGTCTCAAACGTTATATATATGGTCTCAAACAGTCGTCTAGGCAGTGGTACTTTAGATTTCATCGTGCCATTACCTCTAGAGGTTTTGAAATGATTGAACAAGACCATTGCGTTTACGTAAAACGATCCAAGAAAAGTATTCTGATCCTTTCTTTGTATGTGGATGGAATTCTTTTAGCTGGGAATGACATGAGTTCCATTGTCGCCATTAAGCAGTGGTTGTCCTCAACTTTTGAGATGAAAGACATAGGATAAGCTAATTACGTGCTCGGTGTTAAAATCATATGTGATCGTCCAAAGAGACTTCTCAATTTGTCTCAAGAGACATACATCAAGAAAGTCATTGAACGATTCTATATGCATAACTCAACACCCATAAACACTCCAATGCACAAGGCGTGTACTTTAAGCACATACCAATGCCCAAAGAATGACGAGGAAAAGAATCGGATCTCTAAAGTGCCTTATGCAACTGCAGTAGGGAGTCTGATGTACGTTATGCTGTGTACGCGTCCAGACATCTGCTATGCCGTTAGAATGGTGAGTCATTATCAGAGTAATCCTAGACCCGCTCATTGGAATACGGTGAAGAGGATTCTTCGATACCTACGTGGAACTGCTGATCTCGTCCTGTGTTATCATGGTGGAGATTTGAGACTGAGAAAATACAGCGATGCTGATTGGGGCGGTGATAGAGATGAGCGCAGACCCACTTCAGGTTATGCATTCATACTAGGAGTTGGAGCTATCTCTTGGTGCAGTAAGAAACAAACTTGCATTTCCCTATCCACGATGGAGTCAGTGTATGTTGCTTGTTCATCAGCAGTCCATGAAGCTATTTGGTTGAGGTCATTCATACAAGCTTTATGAGTTACAGCTCATGCAGATGAGACTGTCACTGTTCACTGTGAAAATACAGTTGCCCTAGATTTTGTAAAGGACCTTAAATATCATGGAAAGGCCAAACACATAGGCCTTCGTTATCACTTCATTAGAACTTTAGTTGCGCAAGGAGAGGTGACCATGAAGCATATACCTACTGGCAGAATGGTGGCTAATCCTTTGACCAAGCCTATTGCTAGAGATGTTTTCCTTTCTCACATTAGAAGTATGGGACTACGTAGGGTTTGATATGTTTCTTATGGTATCTCATGTACTTGACATTATTTATTATATTTTTCATTCCTTGATTTGAGTTTATTTTGGAATGAATGGATAATCTTTGTGATTACATATACATCCTTATTGAGAGTGTCACTAGGCTTGAATTGACCCACTCACACGGTAATTCACCTTGGTGCTAAGTTAGTGAGCAAGATGAGACATAATTATCTTAGGTGTCGAGAGGGCGAATAAGATGATACAGCTAGTGATGCAAACATGTCGCCTTAGTTGGAGCTAAGATGAGACCTAAAAAGGTAGGTCAATCATAGAGTTTCTCCACAACTCTATGTAGCATATTTACAGCCGAATATGAGATTTTTGGCAGGCACTATAAGAGTGACTGGGCTGAAAAACTCAGGTTAGACGCTTGTATAGCGACTAGACTCAGATTTGTATGGCCTATTTTATTATATATTTATGTGACATGCCCTTGCGGGTTATGCCATAATATGCAAATCATACTGCATGTGCTAAATACAGACCGACAGTGGGCGTGATGAAAGAATCCATGCTTCATCACTGTGTGAGCCACTTGGATTGATATATTTTTGATCCTATATAATACAATTTCTCACTTTAGATTATGTCATGAAGAAGATACTCAATGTCGCTACTTTAGCATGTACCCTTGGATGATGGATGATGCGGCCCCACGAAGCATGTCCAGAAAAGAGGTTGAGTCTAATTGGAATGACATGATGGCTGTAGGAAGAAAGTTCAATATTACACCAGATTATGTGATTCATAGCCCGGGCGACTTTGTCAATTTTCATTTCGATATGAGTTATGAATACATAACATATGAGAGGTTTAACGCTGCTCATTATGAGGTATTTGAGAATGTTTAATCTGGTGTAATTGAACTATCTGGGGTACATACGAGATTTTTTGGAGTGATGTATTGTGTTAGTTTGGTGATAACGTAATACAATACTCCTCAACGTTGGACATCCTTTCTCGTAGGTCACACGTTCCATTTCCTGTATGAGGAGATGGGTGAACAAGAGATAAGGAGGGACTGCAGGATTTATTTGCCCTGTGTGTGGGCTAGTGGGAGCTGTTAATAAATTGGGTCAGTGAACCCATTATCCGTCCCCTAACAGATAATGTATATTTGTTAGTCAGGATTATTACAGTTAATTAGAGGATATTTATCTCCTAAGTGTTTGAGATAAATACGGTCTTTATCTCCTAAGTGTTTGAGATAAAACCAGTTTATAATACTATCTCTATATAAAGGCTAATGATATCCCAAGAAAAAATAAATGATATTACAATAAGTTACAAGACAATCCCTCCCTCTGTTGCACTCTCGCCAAGCTCTAGGATTTAGTTCGTGGACAAAGAACTCAACTCTAGCAGCCGTTTTTGTACTTGCAAAAAAGATCAAGCGTATTGGAGGCTCGTAACAATAATGATCCTTCGTTGGAATTTTCGGGTACTTCTTACGGTATGTTTTCGAGCCCACTACGTGTTACGTGGTAGGCACATTTAATTGTTTAACAATATTCATGTTTACTACAATACTAACCTTAGTGACTAATTGAGAGAAGACAAAATAGAAAACAACCAAAAAAGAAGAAAGAAAAAAGATAAGTGCCTACATTTACCAACATTTCGAAAATAACTCCCAATTAATCAAGTCCACATGGAGAGTGAACCGGTGAGATATGTATTGCACTTCCAATTCTCTTTGCATCCAAGAGGGACACCTGGCGGGTATGTCTAAGCCTATACCACCAAAAGGAAAAAAACTTTGTAGCCGACGAAATCAATTAAGTTTGAAGATGTTGCCTGTTGTGTCGTTAATGCCAACAAGCTGCTAAGTTCATATAGAATGGCTATTGAATACTAAACTGAGTCCAAAGAGTTCTTGAGCTGAGCCACATTCCAAAACCTTGCTTAGAAAAACAAGTGAAACATAATCCATAGAAAGAGCTTTACTAGATAAGTTTCGTCCTCATCCAGAAATAATGAGACACGACCATATAATTGCTTTAAAAGTTAAAACCCCACAGGGATCTGGAGCTCCATAGCATCTATGTGAGGATCTAGTTGATCTTAATACCCCAATAGTTAGCCATTTATAGGTGTTGCGAAAGGTAAATATGTAAACATGCGTAAAAGATTTTGTTGGAATAAGGTTGGGCGAATTGAATATACTTTTCAAACTAGCTATTATATAGCTGTTGAGGGGGTGGAGGTGGGGAGAAAATATCTTCATATATCATGTTAATCAATTCTTTAATCACTTGCATCTAGGATAAATTACAAGGAATTCATAAATCCTCTAAGCAAATCACAATCTAGGCATCTAGACCGGACTGACCTAGTTGGACTGGACTGAGCTCAATTACTGACTGGACTGGACTGGACTAAATTAAGTTATATTATTAGGCGTAACTTTTAATCATAAACTCTGATTAATGATAAAGCCCAATAATTATTTAACTAAAAATGACTAAAAAAAGAGGTGTCTACAGTGGTATTTTTAAAAAATATTGCACAAACGCTGAAAGGTGGAGTGTATTTAGCAATGGCAACGTCTATTTCTACTACATATGACCTTTTCTCAAATCCAATTTTGTTGTTAAAAAGTACATTAAAGACAAACCACTAAACGTTCTAACAAGGGTTAATTATGTGAGGCGCCCCCAAGTTAATTTGCAGAGCAGGCTGCACCATAAATTTTATTTTGACTATCACGCACCATAACCTTACATAAGTGTGCCATCTCTACAGCTATCTTTTTGAAAAAAAAACTCGTCGGAGAGGTAATTAGGCTCAACTTATGGGGGCATTTTTGGCAATCCATCTTCATCTTCCATTTTCAGTCGTGGCACCACTGGCACACCTCCCTCGATGGCACAACCCCTTTCGTCACTACAACCCGGTTTCGACGAATCCACAACCACCACAATTTCCAATTGCCAGCAAAGCTACCACCATCAGTCACGAGCCACCACCATCACCACTAATTTGCAGTCTCAATTCCACCCTTATCTCATGCACCACCCCCAAAAAGTACCGTAGGATTACCATACCATGCCAAACGCTGTCACACGGACCATCACACTGCACACTACAAGATTTTCAATCACCATTCACCATACCACATCGCAAGCTGATAAATCTATCAACCATTAACGACGATGTTGGCAAGGGTGTGTGGACTGGTTGAAGATAAGGCAACCAATTAGGATATAATATTGGGGCAAAAGTTTTAATTAGGGTAGAAAATTAGTTCCATTTATATGATCAGGTGACCACTCTACCAACAAGTGAGGTTGAGATGATGGTGGTTGTGTGTGGAGAGAGAGAGAGAGAGAGAGAGAGAGAGAGAGAGAGATGGTGCCGGATTAGAGAGAAAAAGAGAAAAACCAAATGATCTGCTAAAAATGCTCCCGAAAAATAAGTCACGTCTCCAACCCGGTGAGCTTTTTGTCAAAGAAAAGGTCAGAGGATGTTAGATGCAACACTCATGTAAGTTTATAGTGCATTTATACTACGTTTAAGGGAAAACATAGTTTGGTGTAATGCATTTTTGATATTACATAACTACCAACCTACAATGATGACAAGTGACATTTCAAGAATTTTTTTAAAAAGTGACACAAAATAAAAACTTTAATTGGTAAGTAACTACCTACAAAAATATGTTTAGTTTTCACAAGTTAAAATTCATCAGACTATATAGTTAAAAAAAATTGAAGGCCAAGTTTAATACTGATGCCAAGGAAATGGGTTCGAGCTTACGTGGAGGTGCCACAAAGAATGCAATCCGCGTCAGCTTCCAAGTATGTTGATGTGAGACACAGCAAGGGTGGAGCAAGGGCAGAGACCAAGGGCTTCCCAGACAGAACTCGAGGGTGGCAGTGCTGCGAGGGCGATAGCGCGAGATGAATACGCGATGACAGTCACAGTCCGATGCTTAGGTCCAGAGTCCGGGTACTGTATGTTTCTCTCTCTAGAATTCTAGAGTGAGAAAGTGAAAATGTCCAAATGTTCCTCCTCCAAATGAATTCTCAAGACCTCTATTTATAGAGATTGAGATGATGATGTCATAAACCGACACGTGGCGCTCCCCGGGAATGACACGTCACCGGGGGGTCCACGGGTGCCGGTGCTCCATGGACTGTCAGATCGCATATTCAACCGGCCTGCTCCTCACAGCGTCGTTCTGTCTGTCTGGAAAGACTGGCTCCCACCGCATCGGTGTGGCCAGAGAACCCCCTTGATCTAGCCTCCAATCCAAGCCCTTGCGGAGTCCCACAGGCCTGGCAGCGGTGGGGAAGACCCGACGCCCAACTGCCAGGTGAACTAGGCGCGATGCCCTCCGAAGACCTGCTCCCGTCTCGGAGTGACCCGGGGGTCATAGTCCCTAGGGGTGCCGACGCAAGCCCGCAGTGCCGGGGCACGTAGGCCAGTCACGCAGGCACCCTGACGGAGATAGTGTCCCGGAGGAGTCGTCTATTCCGCAGGCCAAGGTAGCATCCCGGAGGAGCCGTCTACCCGGCCGGCCAAGGTAGCATCCCGGAGGAGCCGTCTACCTGACGGAAGGGGAGTTGAAGAGCTCCCTGGCAGAGATAGTGTCCCGGAGGAGTCGCCTATCCCCGCGGGTGAGTCCTTATGCCGGAGCACTCGGAGCATGTCAAGGTAGCATCCCGGAGGAGCCGTCTACCCGACTGGCCGAGGTAGCATCCCGGAGGAGCCGTCTACCTGGCGGAAGGGGAGTTGAAGAGCTCCCTGGCAGAGATAGTGTCCCGGAGGAGTCGCCTATCCCCGCGGGTGAGTCCTTATGCTGGAGCACTCGGAGCATGTCAAGGTAGCATCCCGGAGGAGCCGTCTACCCGACTGGCCGAGGTAGCATCCCGGAGGAGCCGTCTACCTGGCGGAAGGGGAGTTGAAGAGCTCCCTGGCAGAGATAGTGTCCCGGAGGAGTCGCCTATCCCCGCGGGTGAGTCCTTGTGCCGGAGCACTCGGAGCATGTCAAGGTAGCATCCCGGAGGAGCCGTCTACCCGACTGGCCGAGGTAGCATCCCGGAGGAGCCGTCTACCCGACTGGCCGAGGTAGCATCCCGGAGGAGCCGTCTACCTGGCGGAAGGGGAGTTGAAGAGCTCCCTGGCAGAGATAGTGTCCCGGAGGAGTCGCCTATCCCCGCGGATGATTTACACTCCGGAGAGTGGGTTGAAGCATGTTCCATGACCAAGGCAAGGTGCGCATGGTGTGATGAATGAGTGTGGTGCCCGGGGGCATGATGACATGATTGTGGCGCATGGGCGCGATGATGTGAGTAAGGTGCCCGAGGGCATGATGACATGATTGTGGCGCATGGGCGCGATGAAGTGCGTAAGGTGCCGGGGGCATGTTTGTGTCAATGGTGGCGCATGGGCGCGACAGAGTGCGTAAGGTGCCGGGGGCACGTTGGTGTCAATGGTGGCGCATGGGCGCGACAAAGTGCTTATGGTGCCGGAGGCACGGTAGTGTGACAGAGAGCCTAGGGGCACGGCTGTATCAGCGGCGCGGCGCACGGGCGCGACGAAGTGTTGGAGTGTGACGCCCGAACGTCGGTGACGGGGGTCACGGAAACGACGTCCGGGTGACGGATGATGAGCGTCGTGGAGTTGTGGGGTCGCGGGGGTGTGTCCGGGCGACGGGGGTCGCGGAGTTGTGTCCGGGCGACGGGGGTCGCGGAGTTGTGTCCGGGCGACGGGGTCGCGGAGTTGTGTCCGGGCGACGGGGTCGCGGAGTTGTGTCCGGGCGACGGGGGTCGCGGAGTTGTGTCCGGGCGACGGGGGTCGCGGAGTTGTGTCCGGGCGACGGGAGGTTGTTGCAGGACGGACGTCGCGAGATTGATGTACGAACGTCCGTAAGGTGATGCACGACGGACGTCGCGAGGTTGATGTACGAACGTCCGTAAGGTGATGCACGACGGACGTCGCGAGGTTGATGTACGAACGTCCGTAAGGTGATGCACGACGGACGTCGCGAGGTTGACGTCCGGATGACGGGCGAAGGGCGTCGCGAAGGATGCAAGGTCTCTTGAAGAGAAGTGAAGGTGCTAAGGATAGAGGCCAAAGGCCAACCCTTCGGGAAGGCCGAGGCCGACCACAAGGGGAGGCCGGGGCCGACCGTAAGGGGAAGGCCAGGGCCGAGGCCGGCCCCAAGGGGAAGGCCAAGGCCGAGGCCGGCCCCAAGGGGGAGGCCAAGGCCAACCTCCTGGGGCAAGTGCCATGGTGTATCGACGGACAACGTGCGAAGTGCGACGGTCGAAGCGTGATGCGGCGTCGCACGATGATGAGTTTCTTGGCGACGAAGTCGCGTAGAAGAAGTAAGAAGTGCACGTGACTTGAGCGTGCACGCTTTGACCGGTTGTGAGCGTTGAAAATGTCTGTTGCTTGTGCGGACGTGTCATGCAAAATGGGACCGCAGTGGGCCTTTGGGTGCGACCAGAATAGGTTGGGAACAAATACGATAATAATATTTTGCTAACTTAATTTTGGACACGTATGACTAACTTATTTTTCTGTTATTTAAGATTCATTTTATTACATATGACAATAAATACGTATAGGTGATGCTTGATTTTAACAAAATTTGTACTATTAATTTTATTTTCACATATGCCGCGGTAACTCGTGATAATTAAAATAAATTTTAGGGATAACACTATTTTAGTCCCCTAAACTATTCCCGCTTTTTTATTTTGGTCCATGTACTTTAAAATCTGTTAATCAGTCCATGTACTTTGTGCCGTCATCAAATCGATCTCTCTGTTGGGATTTTCTGTCAAAAAAGACACGTGACGGGCACGAGGTCATTTTTTTAAGGGTATTTCCGGAAATGGACAGCCGGCCCTAAAAACAGGCGGCGCCTCTGCCTGCCAGATCTAGCGCGCCCCCATTTTCGGGCACACTCGCAGCCGCCGGCGTCAACTCCGGCTGTGCACCTTCACCAAACACCATCGCCTAACTCCTCCACTACCTTGTGCCGCGACCAATCTGCCATGGCCACCATCAGATGGTACTTGAAACTGGCCAACCAAAATTCTGACAGAAAGACGCCACCGGTCAAACGTCGGCGCAAGGGACGCCCTTAGTCAACGGCCGTCACATAACAGCCAGTAGTGGATCGCCTCTGCGTAGCTACTGTCATTATGCCCCTGCCCCCTCTGTCAGGCCTGGGGCAGCCTTGACGCCCTCATCGGCCGCCTCCGCGCCGCCTTCGAGGAGAACGGAGGCAAGCCCTAGTCGAACCCGTTCGGGGCACGCGTCGTCCCGCTTTACCTCCGCAAAATCCTCAATTTGCAGTCCAAAGCACGGGGGATCAGTTACGAGAAGAAGAAGCGGCGCCCACCCTATTACTCTTCCGATCTCAGCCGTTCGTTTCAAGAACCCTTCCGATCTTGGCGCAGTGACAGGCACGGGGTCTTCACTGGTTGAGGTAGCAGAGGAACTCGAGGACGTGGGTGCCGCTGCAGCGGGCGAGGGAGAGCGGTGGCCGGTGGTTGCGCAGGTACTGCCCAAAATCCCGTCCATTTGTCTTCGCTTGCCGGAAATACCCTTCAAAAAATGACCCCGTGCTCTCTTTTGACAGAAAATCCCAACGGAGGGATCGATTTGATGACGGCACAAAGTACATGGACTGATTTAATAGATTTTAAAGTACAGAGACCAAAATAAAAAAAAGCGGGGATAATTCAAGGGACTAAAATGGTATTATCCCTAAATTTTATAGTACCGTCTGCTTTTACAAATAAGGCTTAATTGCCCTGTAAACCCTGTGTTTGCCAAAGAATTGCAACCAAAACCCCAAAGTTTACAACTCGACATCTAAGACCCTCAACGTTTGCCATCTGTTGCAATCTCTGGAATTTACTAACGGAATTAACGATTTCGTTACTTTTTAAGGGTAGTTTTATCTTTTTTATTTCTTTTGGCCATACCTTCTTCTTCCACCTCCACCACCACTTACTTCCCCATAGAGGTGTCAATGGGCCGGGCTTGGGCCAGCCTAGCCCGGGCCCAGCGGGCCAGAAAAGGGCCGGGCCATTTAGGGCTTCGGGCCTTGTAAACCGGGCCGGGCCTGGGCCGGGCCCAAATCTTGGAAATGGTGGCCCTGTCCAAGCCCTAGGCCCTAACTTTAGGGCCGGGCCTAGGGAAGGCCCAGGCCCTTTTTTTTTTCTTTTTTGTGTTGCAAAAATACTAATTCACAAAATAAATACAATTGATAGGCTCTAAACCATTCAATATCTCTCTTGTGACTAATGAAGTGTCTTAGAGCTTTACGTTTACTCTATTTGAGAATAGTGATTAGCAACAAAGAGTAATTTTGTTCACAAAAAGATAATATTTTCACATGAATAAATATAAAGAAATGTGCATGTCCAAAAAGTTAAAATAAAAGAGTAAAATATGAGGTATAGAGAGAATGATGTGCGAGAAAGAAGGGGAAAAGAAAAAAAATGACTCAAAATGGTTTGGGGCCAAATGGCTGGGCCAAAAGAGGGCCGAGCTGGCCCAATTTTAGAAAATATTAGGCCTGGCCCTAGCTTAGGCCCAAGGCCCTACAGGTTAGGGTCAACACTATTCACGTTTAGGGCCGGGCCGCGGGCCCCCCGGCCCTTTTGACATCTCTACTTCCCCACTTCCACCTGCCCACCAGCTTCTTCCATCACTGCCCACCCCAGCCACTAGCCATAAGCACAATCAGGGTGCATGTCTTTAACTAGATTGGTTATTTTGAAGTTTGTACTCCAAACTTCAATCAGGGTGCCTGTCTCATTGAAGTTTGGAGTACAAACTCCAAAATAACCAAGCTAGTTAAACTGTAGGACTCGAGGTGCTTGTGATGCGCTTTTGAAGACATCTCAAAACAAAACTCTGAGCATGATGTCCAACCTAATCTCCTCTTTTCCTAATGATATATTATTATTATAGGGTATTCACATACACATGAAGAGTAGAGCATAGCCAGACATCAATTAATTCAGGGAAGCCTTGGTGGGGAGGAATCATTTCTGGATTTATTTGGCTTTGTGAACCAAGTGGCTTATATAAATTGCTTATGGGCCCCACATGGTTGGAAATTTACCCAAGCTTTTGTCTCTCCTTCGTCCATTCTGGAAATGTTTTACATAAGATACTTGGGTCAAACACAACAAGTGGGCAGCGGTAGAGAGACGAGGACAGTGGAGAGTGATGCGACGTATTGTGGCGAAGGATCAGATAGTGCCAAATGACCTTCCTAACCTCGTCGCAAGACCGGAAGAGAAGGGTAGCGGTCAGAATCATCGGCGGCAGGGGCCACAGCTATGGTGAGTCGAGGTGGAGGCGGCGGTGATTAGGGCAGGTGAAGAAGAAGGAGAAGGAGAAAGGAAAATGAAGAAAAGAAGGAAAAAATTACCATCCAACCCTTTCTTTACTTTGATATCATCCGTCGAAATTGGTTTAAAAAGTTTATTGCTGAATTGTTTTTAAAAAATAATCTAAAGGACATAAATGCCCTTAAAAAGTAACGAAATCGTTAATCTTGTTAGTAAATTCTAGAGATTGTAACATATGGCAAACGTTAGGGTCTTAGATGTCGAGTTGTAAACTTTAAAATTTTGATTGCAATTCTTTGACAAATATAAAGTTTACAGTGCAATTAACCCTACAAAGAAACTTAGAAGGTGCCTTGCGTAATTAACCGCTTTAGCAAACGAATGGAATGGCGTGGTTATAGATGTCCTCGTCATCAATTCCCTTTCTCTTATTTACTATTTTGTTTTCTCTGGCAAGTTTCCAAACCTACCGGTCTTTGCTGCACGTAAGTTGAAGGGAAGCATCAGAACTCTTAGAAGAGAATACCCTAAAAACCCAGATTGCTAGAGGAACATATGCACACACACCCACATAAGATTCATTTCTCTCTTGACTGCCGAAGAGCCCATCATCCATGGCGTTGCTTCAGTTCAAGCTCTTCTTTTTGTCCCTGTGCCTGCTTGCACCGTTGACTCGAGCCACCGACGTAAAGTACTGCGGTGAGTTTGCCGCTGCCTTCGCCTAATGATCTCCTCGATCTTAGCCAAAGAAAAGAAACTTGCTACTGATCTCCTCGATCTTAGCAAAATAAAACGTTTTGTTGATCATTTATATTGATTTTACCTCTTTTAATATGCAATCCCATGTCTTTTTCCATGAGTTATGATTCCGATCCTTGGGTTTCTCTTTACAAATCACATTTAGGTTCATTTAGTCAATAATTGCAGTCCAGATTTCTCTTTTTGTTACAGACTGACACATCGACATTTGTTCTTATGGGAACGATTTCGTTCACTCGTTATGCTCAGGATTGTTGCTTAGGATAATAGTATGAAGAAATTAATGTTTTTATCTCTTATGGGTACTTCGTCAAAAAGACCCTTTGTGTATAGGTAGTCTGTCCCTCAAGTTCAATCTTGATCTGAAACTTACTTTAAAGAAATAGGTAAGAGAGATGTGAGAAGGACTTGGCTTTGTTTTGGTTTAGGAACCCAAATCGAAAGTTGATAGGGATTTGTTTCATCCTTCACGGTAATGATTAAATGGAGCCTTGATGTTGGTACAGTTTTTATAAGTCACCATTCTTGATTCTCTTGTCCTAAATCTATGCAGACATGAAGGCTGACTATGACATCAAGGTCAGTGGAGTTGAGATTTCTCCTTATCCAGTTGCAAGAGGGAAAGAGACCACCTTCAGCATTGCTGCATCAACAAGTAGTCCTCAATTTTTATGGCTTTTTGTCCTCTTTTATTTCCGTCTCGTTTTTTAAATTGTTGTTTCTTGACTGCTTAGTTGATTATGCATGCTGCAAGTTTTAGCTGCTTTGTTATAAGTGGATGATGTTATAAAAGAAGACGGGAAGGGGTTGCGATTGGTTATACACTTGCAGTTTCTTCTCTAACCTCATTTGAATTGGACGAGATTGTGCCTATATGAGATCTATATATTCTGTATGTGCAATATTAAGATGCATAAGAAGCATGTTTTGCAAGTTTTAGCCACTTTGTTATAAGAAGCATGTAGGAGGGCATCTTTTGATCGATATTTTAATGTGGCACATCCTCATAGTCAAAAATATTGAATGAGATTCTTATCGACAATTATATTCACGATAACCAAAGAAGTTCATAAAGTTGCCATCAAACTAACAATCTGCTGAACATTTTTATCTGTTGATCCAGTCTACTTTATCGATAGCATGGGGTACGACCCTTCATTGTATCCAGGTGATAATGATGTTGGCATGAGAGTTTGATCTATTCTCATACATTATGGGGTACTACTTAATGTTGATTGTCGCTAAAGATTTGCATCCCAAGTGTGCAGATGAAGCCTCGCCTGTTGTACTGTATATATGTGGTGGAGCTATCACATGTATTTTTGTGCTCTTTGTACCCTGTCAAAAATATTGGGGTCTATAATACTAGGGTGCGGGAGTAGGAAGAAGAGGATTGGCATATGTTATTTGCTAAATTAAAGATGTTAGCACAAAACTTAGTTGCACAAAGCGGGAGCGGGAGCTGGGACGGGGGCGGGGGAGCGTAAGCTTCTGGAAGAATCTAAGGTTGGGAGCGACTTGAATAAATAAATGCGTAAAGAATATTACCATTTGTTTAGTATAGTTTACACGAGAGGGAGAGGGAGAGGGAGAGGGAGAGCACTTATTGACAAGCTCTGTTCTCTCAAGGAGGGTAGCTAGCAACAACAGACAAAGGACTCGAAGGAAGAGAGAATTAAGGAATTGAGTTGAAAAGGGCTTGATTTTCTGTACACTCTCACTTGTTCCATGCATCTCTGTCCAGCTGACGGGATCGAGTTTCCATATTAGCTTGGGACGAGATCCCATGGAGCTCCTAACTTGGGATCGCAAAAGCGAGTTTCTTAGAGAGAAGCGTCATCATATTAGGAGTTTCCTGCTACTAAGGTTTTTCATGTTTACCTTTTTTATACTTTTTTTAATTCTATTTCTCTCTCCACATTTAATCCTCCACGAACTACTCTCTCTCTCTCTCTCTCTTAGGGTAGAATGGGAAACTCATAACATATGAATCATATCCTAAATAAGCGTGCAAGTCAAATGTGATCAAATAATTTGGGACTGAGGGAGTAACTAATTTGACATGCCAAGCTTTGTATAATACCATGTGTTTCTCTATATAGCAGCATAGTGATACATTGCTATCTATGCAGATAAAGCAGTCTCTGGAGGAAAGCTAATAATTGATGTTTCATACTTTGGATGGCAAATCCATAGCGAGTCCCACGACCTTTGTTCGGAGACGTCTTGCCCAGTTTCTGCTGGCGATTTTATGATTTCTCACTCGCAAGTTCTACCTGGATTCACTCCACCTGTAAGTCACTTTTATTCATGTTCGCTAAACCCCGTAATATTAAATCCACAGTTTCTGTCCATAGGAAGCTTCTTCAGTACGTTGTAGATAACATTCTTACAAGGGATTGCAAAAGCCAAGGGCCCGTTCGTATGTGTTTTTCATTGAAATATTATGTGATGATGATACAAAACATGCCAATTCTATGGTTTGTTTACTTTTTTTCCATTTTCATTCAGGAAAAAAATGAACCAAACCTTGGAAAAAGTAAAAACACCTTAAAGGTGTTATCGTGTTTTTTCGACCCATTACCAGAAAAAGCCAAAAGAAAAACACTGTTCTACTTTTTTACTTTTGACACCCCGTCAGATCTCTCTCTCTATTTCCCTCCCTTCTCCCTCCCTCCCTCCATCTCTCGTACCAGCAGTCCCTTGTCAAAATGTATTGCTGTAGTTATTATGTCACAAGCTTGAGGATTTTACCAATTATCATTGACTTGGGATGACTTTTTATGCTGGTTCATCTCTTCTATACTATATATGACCGAGGTGAAATGAATAACATTCTCTTCTCGCTCTCCTTGTCCCTCTCTCAACACATATACAGACACACAAATATATCTCTATTTATAGCCACAAAAACGTAGACGTGATATCATTAGTGCCTTTTGGTGCCAAAAGCAGAAAGTTGCTTAATGCTAATTTTTAGCCTCTTTATATGCCATCTTTATTCGCTTTTATCACCTATCTCTAGTCTCTTTTTCCACCTCTCTATAGCTTCTTATGCCTTCTCTTTATCCTTTCTATCAAGTACATTGTGAACATTATTATGCATGTTATGACAACTAGTTCACTTAGTAGGATTACCTAATGTTCCTTGGATCATATTGGGTTCTGGGCATCATTTCGATGTATTACTTGTTTCCAGTTTCTGAAGGGATCTTCAATTAAAATTCTATATGTTGAGGCAGAGGTTTAATATGAACCACTATACCATCTTGACATGACATACATGGTCAAAAGTTATGGAAGTATATATGTTGCATGCAAATGTAGATAATAAATCTAGGTACACGCTGAAATGCACAATCTTTATTGACACAATTTTAACTTTTACAAGATAAAAAAGCTCGAACTTTTCATCATCATTTTATCATTCTTTCCTTGCCTTTTCTATTTCTCCTGCCCAGCAGAATGCCCCTTTTATCCTTAGTGACATGGGAGATGATATAATACCAGCTACCATCTCTCTGCCGTCGTTACAAGGTTGATCGAAATGGTTTGATAGACTTGTCAGAAGAGAAATGCGTGATAAATTGCTGTGCCTCTCTATATTTTTGTCTTTAGACCTCTTCAATCTTTAAGGGCAGGAAGTGCACAAGGCTTCCCTGATTTCCCCACTTTTTGAAGAGGCTGTTTCCGAGTATCGAACCCTAAATAATTTATTTATCCTAAAGCTTGAGGTACCTGCTGGGGACCCACACCTAACTAGGCCAAGCCCATTAGCCACGAGCTGGGGCAGGGGTCTAATTTTGGCTAACCCTCTTTAATGGAGCAACCTTACCGTTGCACCAAGACTCTATGTCCTAAATTATTTATAAGAAGGATGAACCCCAAAATTAGACCCGTACCCAGCCTGTAGCTGACTGGTTGGGCTGGGTTGGATACGGGTCCGCTGCAGGTTACGTTGGGCTTTACAATAAACAGAATTTTGGGGTTTTCATCATTCAATTGCACATCTTTTTCACTCCTTTAGGTTTTTCTTACTAGCAGATTGAAGCCTTTTCATCTCTCCACTTTCTAGTCTCTAATTTCTTATAGCAAACCTGAATCTCTCCTCTCTCTATTATCCTTTTTCTGTTTGCCAACCCTACCTTCTTCTTTCTCTAGCTCTAGATCTAGGGATTAGCCATTCACTCATCACTGCTTCGGTTGTAGTTTCTTATGACACTATAAATTTTGCATTCTAAGAATCATGTTAATCTTGCAGTAACCTATGCCTAAGTTTAGTTTAACTTTATGATCATGGGACTTGCGAATATTTCGAGGGTCTTATGCTAGTTTGAAAATGGTCTCCTCGTACTTTTTATTGTTGTGTTGTACAACCCATAATGATTATTCCATGAAACCGATGATTATTAATCTATGCCATAACAAGGATTTTGTTCTGTACACCCTTTCCATGGTATTATGCTATTTCCATGGTTATAAGCTAGTTTGAAAATAGTAGTGGTATAACCCTTTTGCCTTGCACCAAATTAACTGAGGTTATTTTGATCTCTCATTTGAGTGGTGATTATTTGACGTCTTTTGGGGGATCTCTCCCTCTTATGTTTCTGGCTTGTTTTCCTGAAAAGTGGAAACTTACATGGCACAATGTAAACAGGGTTCGTACTCTCTCAAAATGCGGATGGTAGACGATAAGAAGCATCAGCTAACCTGCATAGGCTTTGACTTCAGCATTGGGTTTGTAGCATCGGACAATGTCGCTGAGAGTTGAGTGCTGTTGAAATGGTTTCCCTCATACCATTGCAGGATTATCTTAGAACTATTGTAAATAAAAGATATCTTCATTAAACTTGACTTCGCATATATTCTTACTTTTCAAGTACTGTGATGTGTAATGACCGCTCTTTCAACCACTACTGCCTCTGGATGTATTCTGAAATCTAAGTACTCTTTAGGAACTTACTCTCTTCCATACTCTCTCTTCTATAAGGACTGAAATATTGGGACACTGAATGTTTTGAACTTTAATAAAAAGAAAGCTCGTTTGAACAGTTGATGGTCAAAGTTCGGAAGCTTCACGTGAAGTTGAGGTCTGGTAATGGTCGAAAGAAAGTGGAATTGTATAGTTTACCAAATGCAAGAACTTGTATTTTCTTGTGATACCGTTTGGCTTACCGGTACAGGAATCACCGGCCTCTAGCTACAAGACATTGTTGACAGGCAAAAATAGCTACCATGATTTCCATTCAAACAAATTGAAGGTGCCAACTAGTATCCTATAAAAACAGAAAATATTGAATGTTCTGGGCCTAATGGTGCAGATCTGTCTCGTTTGGCCCTTCCTTCTATTGCATTTGTCCCTCCTCCTTATTAAACAGTTCGAATTGTCTGCACTACTGGTTTGGGGCCATGCAGTATTTACTCACTAAAGTTCTATTTTTTAGATCCTTGAGCCCCCCAAAGTGGAGGCAAAGGGATGGCTTATCGGTATATATGAAGGCTTGAATTTTGATTAGCGTTGTAGAGGTAAAAGCTATATGAGATACGGAAGGTGAGAGTTCGACTAATTGGTGAAAACCGGCTCACTGGGCAGTTATGGAGGTGCTGTAGCATTGGCATCATGTGTGGGGAATCGAAGAATTGAGACAAGGATCATGCCTTGCGCGAAAAGGGTACTTTATATCCAGAAAGCTCTAATTGATGGAAAGAGGAGAAACTGCTTTAGTACACCCCTTGTGACTGAATTATGAACCTTTGGCACACCTTGTCTCCCCCGTTTTCTCTCCCACCCAACGTGCACCATCCACGCCCACAGGCGTACCGAATCACGAAGGACCACTTCAGCCATTCAACTGTTGCGCATTCTTAGAAGATTACCATCAAACCCTGCCCACCGTGAATGGCTCATCGTGATCAGCTGATGGGATAGTCTCCACCCATGGGTGTGGGGTGCCATTGGAGGACACTATTCCCTACCCTCTTGGGCAATCATTTAGAATTTCAAAAAGCAACCACCAACAATACTTTCCAGTTTCTTTCTTGCTGCCAAAAGGAGGAGAAAAATCACCATCAACCTTGCTACCTTCTACTTCCATCACTAGTTATTCCCATCCGTCCTTATCCCCCATCAGTTCTTTTAGCTCGATATACCTCAAGCACATGTAACCCAATGCAGTAATCCAGGTAAAACAAGCATCACCAGAGATGAAAGATATTAGAGGAAGGTTGCTTAAGAAACTGAAATCCATTTCAGCAATTGCCACTCTCAAACAAGGCCTAGTTTTTCAGGTAGCCACACCAGAATGCAGAGGACATGAGCACAAACACAATAGCCATCCCGAGGCATTTCCCTGTCGTACCAATGTGTCCGAACTTGTAAATTTTGATGAAGATGAAGAAACGGGTCTTATACCTCAGACGAGGTCCAAAGATTCGGCACCTGCCATAGATGAAGAGGGTGAAGCTGCACTGGGGTCTAGAGGCAATAATGCTTGTACTGTTCCATTGGCTGATCAGGTACAATTATTGACGGCATCACAAACCTGTAATTTTCAGCCTGACCCTATAGAAGACATTGACATATCAGCAAAGGCCGAGAGACAATTGAACTCGCACTCATCCTCCAAAGCCATGACGATGGAGGCCGAAGAACATTCCTCACTTTTGGATTTCGAAGAGAAGTGTCCCCCTGGAGGAAAGGACTCTGTGATTATATACACGACTAGTTTGAGAGGAATCAGGAAGACTTTCGAGGACTGCAACACTATTCAGTTTCTGTTGGAAAGTTTCCGAGTTCTGTACCACGAGAGGGACATTTCCATGCACTTGGAGTTTAGGGAGGAGCTGTGGAGGGTTTTCGGAGGTAGGGTGGTCCCACCGAGGGTTTTCATCCGGGGTAGATATATCGGAGGGGCTGATGAGGTGGTGGGCTTGCACGAGCAAGGGAAGCTTCGGAAGCTCTTGGATGGAATACCGATAAATCCTTCTGATTCCCCCTGCATTGGATGTGCTGGGGTACGGTTCGTGTTGTGTGTCAACTGTAACGGGAGTTGCAAGGTCAGTCCAGAGGGGTACAATGCTGAATTGCCCATACAATGTCCAGACTGCAACGAAAATGGATTAACTAAATGCCCTGTATGCTGCTGAATTCACAGCTTCTTTCTCTCCATTAGCTTCAGTTATGCGTGTTGTATCTGTAATGGCAGTTGTATCTCCATTAGCTTCAGTTATGCCTGTTATATATGTACTGGTAGTTGTAGTTGACATGACCTTAGGCTTGTATTGGAGAAAGTGATGATTTTCTTTACCTTTTAATGTAATCAGAGTTAGTGTTGTCTTAAGTTGTCGAAACACCTTTCTAGAATGAACTCGATAATTTCACGTCAACAACTTACTCTTTATTACTCAACAGGAACTGGCGTTTGCTGTTTGCTTAAATAACATGAAATCTGGATAGGCCAAGGGTTTTAAAAGCTATCAAAGTTACTCGAGCTCAACCGACGATTAACTCCTCAAGGCTCATTGTAGTTTGGTTCCTGAGATAAACAAATTGGGATTCGCTGCTGATCAATGTACTAATGCATCCTACAGCTTCAGCAAAATATACCTTCATTTTGGAGCAAGCGCAGTCAACTAGTGAGTCTTTCGAGGGTGGCAACAAACTTGGTAATCTGGAAAGCCTCTAATAGACGCCCTACAAACGGAAGGAAACAATTTGAGTGAAACCTACTTCAGAGCTACAAAAGCCAAGCATTAGCTCGATAGTTTCTTTGGATTTTATCTCGAAATCTTCACAACCCTGGCTTACGTAGATTGCAGTCTAGAACTTAACCTGCTCAACTCACATTACAGATCGATGAATTCGGATGCAACAATAGGGGCGAGGACGTCTTCACAAAGGCAATGTAAAATGTCTTATGTGCACATATTTGGTTGGCAAGATAAGCAGGGAAAATTACACTACAGAGCCATACAGCTAAATATTTCAAGTGTACCACATGATAAGTGTTACGAAATCGCTCTAGATAAATATGTATAGAACACGATAACCAAATAAGAAAACACAATTAATATGAGAGAACTCAAATTCACTTTGCATAAGTCAGATTTACAACGCTCCCTCACGTGTATCTCTCAACTGTTTTCCTACTCAAAGAAGGACTCTTCTTTCTTTGCCTACCCAAAGAAAGACTATCCTCTCTTTCCTACTCAGAGAAGGACTCTTCTATCTTGGCCTACTCCAAGAAGGACTCTCCTCTCTTGCCCTTAAACACAATACAAGACACCTTACTTATACTTGGAGAAAGCAGTGATCTTCTCTCTCCAAGCAATGTGGGACAAGATGTCTTATATACTAAGGGTCAAGTTGCAACCTTCTTTGAGTAACCGACGTGGGACATAAATACAAGACATATATCAACAATCTCCACCTTGTCTTGTATTAACAAACCACTCCATAAGAAAAGTGTAATATGCCTTCGGTACCTTCTTCATGTACTCCACCTTGCATCCCCTTTAAAGGTAGGGATGCACTCCACCTTGAACTTATCAAGAAAGAAGATGAATCAAGCTCAAGCAATGCTTGAACTTCTCTGTCGTGACTGTCTTCATGCGCATATCAACTGCGTAGGTCCTCGGCCTCATTTGCCTCTCACCATAGTATAACGTCGATCCCTTGTCCACCTGTAACACTGTAATCCCCTTGCGTGCGTCAGCCCTATCCTTGGACACCAACGGGATCATCCACTCTGCCATCATCATCACCCCGCAATATGGATTAAGCGTAGCGTTCGACTTCTCCATGAAGTCCATCCCAAGCACCACCCCAAGCTTATCCATGTCGATGATGTTGAAGTCGGCCTTCCCTGTCCGTCCACTGATCCTCAAATCGACGTTCTTGACGATTCCCTTCGGCAGTCGCTCCTCGGCATTCATGGCCGTGAACCAACTCCCATCCTTAGTTGGTTTTAGCCCAAGCCACTCGGCAACCCTCGAACTCATGAAGTTGTGGGTGGCCCCGGTATCCACAAACGCTTCTTGATTCTTCCCAGAAACGTCCAACGTTGTGTAGAGCAAGCCCCGTCTCTTCTTGCTGTTCTTCCCCTTGGTAGCTTCTTCCTTTGACTTCTGCACGAACGCATTGACCATCTGCAATGCCCCTATGCGTGCCTCCATGTCGCTTCTGAAAGAATCTCCCTTGCTGCTTTTGTGCTTCTCGAGGAACGCAATCATCTTGCCTTTGTGCGGGCAATCATTCCCGTAATACGGACCTGCACAGTAGAAGCATTCTCTTCAAAGCTCTCCATGAGCCTTGTGGTCACGAGAATCACCCCGTTTGCGACTTTCTCCATGCTTCTTCTCCCCTTTGTAAAGGCAGCGACGTCCCTCGTCCCCACTCCGCTCATCATCGGTTCCCTTGGACGAACCACCCTTTGACCTATCGTCTCCCCCATCTTTGGCACGCTCGTGCCTTGGAGATCTTGGCCTCTCACATTGCTTGAAGTCTCCTAACCTCTCGACAATCACCATGGCGAAAGCCAAGTCGTTAGGTTCCCTTCGCCGCAACTCTGTGGCAAACCACTGCTGCAACCCATCAATGAAGAAGCATAGTCGCTGCCTCTCGGACATCTCTGGTATTTCGAGCATCAAAGCCGAGTACTCCTTCACATACTCATGGATGCTTCCCTTCTCCATCAGCCATCGAAGGTTGATCATCACCATATCTTCGGCGCTCTCCGGATAGAATTGCCTTTTTAGTTCACGCTTGAACTTCTCCCATGTTTTGACGTCGCACCCATCCATGTAGCGACGCCTCCACCATGAGGCAACTGTATCCGTAAGGTACATGACTGCCGTATGCACCTTCTTTTCCTCGTCGTCGAAGTCGAGGGCTTCAAAGTACCGCTCCAAGTGCCAAAAGAAGTAATCCACCTGCCTCGCCTCTCTCGCTCCATAGTACGATATCGGCTTCGGCATTTTCTTTCTCCTTGGCTGCACCGCGATACGCCCCTGCCTCGTAGCTCTTGTAAGCTCCTTCTTACAAGCAGCTAGTTCTTCTTGGAGCTCCGTGACTTGTCCCTTGAGGTCCTTGTGCCATTGCACCTCCTGCTTGGTGAAATGGGCGACCCTCTCCTCGATCAAGTCATCTAGCTCCTCCGCGAACACATTGACTTTCCGTTCCAGCACAGTTAATCGACTGTCTACCTCCAAGTCATCTAATCTATTGAAGATTAGCTCCACCTGACTTGTGACAGTCGGCTGCAAGCGCTCTCCAAATGCCTCGAGCTCACTCCTCATGCATGCTTTGGCATCCCCTGTCGCACTGCTCAAATCCTTTACAGTGCTCTGCCATATGCCAAAATTTTTCTTCCAATCGAATTGTCATAGGCATACTTCATGGTCGTGTTGTCTACATATTTATCCTCTCAAATCGATTTTAATTTTGCCCACCTGACTTGCGACAGTCAGCTGTACCTTCTCCTCGTCAATGTCGAGGGCATCAAAGTACCGCTCCAAGTGCCAAAAGAAGTTATCCACCTGCCACGCCTCTCTCGTTCCATAGTACGATCTCGGCTCTGACATTTTCTTTCTCCTTGGCTGCACAGCGATACTTCCCTGCCTCGTAGCTCTTGTAAGCTCCCTCTTACAAGCAGCTAGTTCTTCTTGGAGCTCCATGACTTGTCCTTTGAGGTCATTGCACCGTTGCACCTCCTGCTTGGTGAAATGGGCGACCTCTCCTCGATCAAGTCATCTAACTCCTCCGCGAACACATCGACTTTCCTCTCTAGCACAGTTAATCGACTGTCTACCTCCAAGTCATCTAATCTATTGAAGATTAGCTCCACCTGACTTGTGACAGTCCGCTGCAAGCGCTCTCCAAATGCCTCGAGCTCACTCCTCATGCATGCTTTGGCATCCCCTGTCACACTGCTCAAATCCTTTACAGTGCTCTGCCATATGCCAAAATTTTTCTTCCAATCGAATTGTCATAGGCATACTTCATGGTCATGTTGTCTACATATTTATCCTCTCAAATCGATTTCAATTTTGCCCAAAAAATAAACCTGGAAGCTCTTGATACCACTTGTTACGAAATCGCTCTAGATAAATATGTATAGAACACGATAACCAAATAAGAAAACACAATTAATATGAGAGAACTCAAATTCACTTTGCATAAGTCAGATTTACAACGCTCCCTCACGTGTATCTCTCAACTGTTTTCCTACTCAAAAAAGGACTCTTCTTTCTTTGCCTACCCAAAGAAAGACTATCCTCTCTTTCCTACTCAGAGAAGGACTCTTCTATCTTGGCCTACTCCAAGAAGGACTCTCCTCTCTTGCCCTTAAACACAATACAAGACACCTTACTTATACTTGGAGAAAGCAGTGATCTTCTCTGTCCAAGCAATGTGGGACAAGATGTCTTATATACTAAGGGTCAAGTTGCAACCTTCTTTGAGTAATCGACGTGGGACATAAATACAAGACATATATCAACAATAAGTTTTCCTCAACAAGAAGCAGGCTCAAAGGGTACGTTGCCTTGCCTCTGTGCAACGACAAAGCAAGGGAACTTGGCTTCCTCACGCACATCCTTTGTAGACACAGAATAAGTCCCAGAATTTTCTACAGTGTAGGTCTCATAAAAATAACAAGGGCCTCACTTTCACACTTAGCCAAAATCTGAGCAGGAGTATTTTTAAAAAGGGTAAATTACACTAAACACCCCTGAGGTTTTATGTAATTACACTCCACTACCGCTATCTTTAAAAATTACACACCGTCCCCCCAAGGTTTGTACCCGCATTACACACAACTACACACATTTAACGGAAGGCCCAACTCCGTGAAAAAATTCTCTGACACATCACTTTATGCAATTTTCATACCCAAAATACCCCCCCCGGTCATTTACTCAAACAAGGAGGGCATTTTGGTCAGAACAATTAAAAAGGGAAGATTAGGGTTGAATCTAAAAGCTAATGGGTTTGGCGGGCGGCGGCACGGCGCTGTTGCAGCTGTGATAAGACGAAGGAAGGGCGGCGCCGACGGGGGGAGGGACCCTGCTGGCGTGCGATGCCAAGGAGGGGCAAAGGGCTGTTGCGGCTGCGGGGGGAGAGAAGAAGGAGGAAGGAAAAGGGGGGTCGGCGTCGCCGACGGGGGGAGGGGAGCTGTCAGCGGAGAGTGAGGCGTCGGTTTAAGATGCTGCAGGAAGGGCGACGGGGCAAGGGGCTGTTGCGACCGCGGGGGACGAGGGGAGAGAAGAAGAAGGAAGAAGGGGGGTCAGCGTCACCGATGGGGGAAGGGGCGCTGTCAGCGGAGAGTGAGGCGTGGTGCTGTTGCAGCAGGAAGGGCGACGGGGCAAGGGGCTATTGCGACCGTGAGGGACGAGGGGAGAGAAGAAGAAGGAAGAAGGGGGGTCAACGTCGCCGACGGGAGGAGGGGCGCTGTCAGTGAAGAGTGAGGCGTGGCGCTGTTGCAGCAGGAGGGGCAAGGGGCTTTTGCGACCGCGGGGGACGAGGGGAGAGAAGAAGAAGGAAGAAGGGGGTAGGCTTCGCCGACGGGGGGAGGGGTACTGTCAGCAGAGAGTGAGGCGCGGCGCTGTTGTAGCAGGAGGGGCGACGGGGCAAGGGGCTGTTGCGACCGCGGAGGACGAGGGGAGAAAAGAAGATGCCGAAGGAAGGGACGCTGCAGGGTGCTAACGGGGGAAGGGGCACTGCAGGGTGCTGACGGGGGAAGGGGCACTGCAGGGTGCTGACGGGGGAAGGGGCGCTGCAGGGTGCCGACATAAGATGCCGAAGGAAGGGCAACGGTGAAAGGGCTGTTGCGGCCGTCGGGCTCAGGGGGAGAGAAGAAGAAGCAAGAAAACAGTCTGAGGGCATTCATGTCTTTTTGCATTGCACCATTAACACCGTAAGAGAAAAAGTTACTTTTTGAGCTGAGTGTAATTTTTAAAGATAGCGGTAGTGGAGTGTAATTTTTAAAGATAGCGGTAGTGGAGTGTAATTACGTAAAACCTCAGGGGTGTTTAGTGTAATTTACCCTTTTAAAAAATAGAACTTGGGACTGCCTAAAGATTTAACTGCCTATAGCGACGATTACAGGCACTATTCATCATTAACCACATTATGGCAGTCCTAAGAAAGACCCGCTATGTGCCTATAGCGTACATAAAGTTTAAAGCTGGTTTAACTTGCTAAAAGTAAATGCTTTTGGGACACTTCATCTCTACTCTCTAGCTGTGCAATACTGGTCCAGCTTGAGCGTTTCTTCCTATATTACTTGACGAACCTATTACCTAACAGTCTCTAACTTGTGCCTTAGACAAGCTCTTGATGTACCCACATCGACGGAACCCAAAGTACAATGAACTTTAGTTGAATTAGAGACTAAATCAAGGCATATGAGCTTAACGAGTCAACCATGAGCGCACTTTCGAAAACACTGGCTAAGTTGGTTCGAAGTGAATCCACAACTATACGTGAACACATACAACCCCCTTCTTGACTTGCTTTTTCTTTCTTTGGACATAACCCACTAAAGCCCAAGCGTACCCAGCGCAATTAGAAGCCTAATGAGAAGAGGCCTTTCCTAGTTCCGTCCGAGTAAATGAAAACGCAGTGCCTAGTGACCCGAGCTCAGCACATGATGGCTCGTGTTATGTATAGAATGGGGCGAGAGTCGCGAGACACTTCTGGCGTGGTTCAAGATCAAATTACAATGTCGATGTTGACATAAGATATACAAAAGATTATGAAATAACGTTACTGATAGCTGCATAAATATTTTTATGATAGCTAATAAAAGCATACACACGTGATGCACTCAGGACCGTAAAAAGTGCTTTGAGAAATTTGCAGAAGCAAGCACAACTGCTGCTGTTACTAATGGATCGTCAGTTACCAATAGCGATATGACAAAGACAAACAAATTAGTGCAAATACGCGGAAAGAGAAATTTGAATAAATCGTTCGAAGGGAACAGCCGTTAACAAGCGCAAGATAATCGGCGGTAGTGGTCAACATGGGGATGAGGCTGGAAAATCGACAGTAGCAGTTGATAAACGATTATTGAAACGGACAACTGTCAACATTATCGAAAAGATCATGGAAAGGGGTCAGTGAACGGGCTGTATATAAAGTACAGGTGTCAGCAAGAAGCGACCGATTATGAAGTCTGAAAAATTATTCTCAATAGAAGTAGAGATAAATGGTTACAAAAGGGAGGACAGTTATAAATAAGCAAATATAAAAGAAGAGAAAGACAACAGAGAAAGATGTCATTAAATTCACAAACAAAACTAGGCTTAGGAAAACTGAATCTGTAATGTACTTGTCATTTTCTCTCATTTTTGTCAAGTTTCTCAAATGATTTGTCTTGTATCGGTAGAAAATCTCATACGATACCGTACTTGTATTCGTTACATTGTAAGAATAATCTTTGTTGTTTTAGTGGGCACATCATTTATAGATTTCTTTAGTGTCCTGTCTTTAGTAAGTTTCATTTTTAGTGAAGTCCTCACTCCTTAGAGGCAAAAAAGATCCCGCTATTTATCGTTTGTGTCTCAGGTGAGTTTGCCCATCAGCGCAAACAGTTACAAATAGAAATTAAGTATATCATTGCCACTGAAGTACAACAAAAATGAGTGAATGTACAAGGAAAATTAGTCACGATACTTTTATGGATGTAAGTGCTCTCGCTATTTTCCTTATTGTTTACTTTGAAGATTTTGGTTTAGTTGGTTTTACTTAGTATCATGTCAATATGAGAGTAATCTGTAGAATATTACTAGAAATAAATTGATATACAATACGTCAGTTTCTCTTGGTTTGTGGTTATTTCACAAAATTGATTTATGAAGTGGAGTCAATATAAAATCAAATCATTAAGATTTCTTGGCGATTCAGAGTGGAATCCTGATCGATTTAGACGATTGGAATTAGTTTGGACGATTTAATGCTTAACCTAAATAAATAAAAAAACTCAAGATCAGATTCATTTGCTATTGACTTCAAGTTAAATAAGGGTTGCTGACGTCTTGGGCTATTTAAGCATACCATTTATGTAAGAATGAGTTCTCCGCTATATTATGTACTTCTTTTTGCTACCTAGAGACAAGGTGGAAGAGAGCATGATAACCTCATCAACATGTTATTAGGGATTCGGATCACCTGTTGTTGCTAGGGTTACAGCAGGCATGCTGTAGCCCCAGCAACAGTCGTCCGATTGAGTTGGGTGGGAGGGAAGGGCTAAGATCAAGCCATGTCTCAAGCTTTTTATTCTCCTCATTTACTCTGCCGACAAACCTTCTCTCTCCAAACCAATGACCATTCTCTCTCTCTCTCTCTCCAATTCCTTCTGCTAGCGGCAGAGCCTCCTCCATCTTTCGGCGATGGCACATACGGTGGTGAACCTTCTGGAGCGCATTTACTGACACTCCATCTCTCTCCTCTGACGGCCTGAAATCGCACCACTGCCCCACCTTTCGTTGACACTAATCTACACCTTCCCTACCTTCTGTCGACACCGATCTACAACCCGTCTCTCTCCTCTAAAAACCGGTCTACATTGCCATGGAAGAACCATCCTTGTCAACTCCTTCGCCCACCATAAGGTATCTGGACATTGATGTATGACATATATATCATGTATCAATTCTGAATGTACCTAACATGAGAAGTGCAGATATAGACTTTATCAATCTTTATTTTTCATCAAATTGTTGGAACAAAAAGCGATGGAGCGCGTTCTTCTTGTCCAGCGATTGATCATAACGAATCTGTAAGTTAGTCCAATTATGCTAATATACGCCACTTTGATGGTGCACAATGAACACCACACCTAGAGCCCAGATCCCATTCTAGTTAATGTCTTATGCTAGTATACATTACTGCTGTTTGGTGGCTTAGCAAGATAATCAGAGTTGGCAAAACTCAAGAATATATGATCAGAGTTTGGTGGCTTAACGTCTCCCTTTTTCCCTATTTTGATAGCTTACTAGAACTTTGAGTACTTGGAAATTTGAATACTTATTAGTGCTATTCTTTGTGAAGTTTTGGAGCATTGTGCACTGAGTGTATACACCATACTGTATATAACCGCTAAAAAATGGAAACTAAGTCTCATCCACTAAATTTGGCGGCACCAAAATTTTTTGCTAATTTCCTCCATTGCCTCTCCTTGGTAATAAGCTAAAATCTTCAAATACCCTATACTGGGTTTGTTCAATTTTGCTTGTAGATGAACATAGAGTAGCAACAAGATATGGAAGGATTAGGCACTTTAATTTCTCTTTCCAGCCTTTTATGTCAAGAAGAAGATTATTTTTAGGCCAACACCAGAACCCTGATGTAGACTTGGATTCATGTTATGTTTTTTAATCCCAAGATGACTATGTACATACCTTACTAGAGAAAGAGACCAGCCTCGAATGTACAACCAATGCATGTACTTCATAATTTAGTTTATTTTATTGAAAATTATATTGCTTATGGAGTTTAAAATTTATGAAATGCATGTATGCTTTATGGTTATGTAGTCTACACTTCTTCAAGTAGGAAGTAATGAATTTCTATCCAAATGCAGCATTGGTGATTGGGTATGTAAAAATGGTATGGAATTTGATAGCCGGGAGGAAGCATGGAAATTTTGGGTGGATCATGGAGGGAAAATGGGTTTTGGTGTGCACAAGGATTATTCAAACAAAAATCGTAAAGATGAAGTTGTCACCTCTGAAAAATTTGTGTGCAACAAAGAGGGTTTTTAGGAGATTGATAAACGTGACCATTTGTATAAAGCTCCTAGAGCCGAGACAAGAACGGGTTGTCATGTAGGAATGAAAATTGTATTTGATCAAAAGAAATGTAAGTACCATGTTTCAGACTTTAATGAAGAGCATAACCATGACCTCCATGCTCCAATATGTGTTCATATTTTGCGATGTCAAAGAAATATAATCAAAAGTCAAGCAGTAGAAGTTGATTTGGCATATGATGTCTGGCTTACACAAAAGAATTTCTTTTGATTTGTTTAGCGTGAAATCCGGGGGAAGGGAACATGTTGGGTTTCTTCCGCTAGATCAAAAAAATTACCTTCGGACCAAAAGCGAAAGAGGATTGCAATTTGGAGAAGTGGGAAGTTTTTTGATGAGATTTTAAAGATCAAGCATCACATGATCAGTTATTCTTTTATGCATTTCAATTGGATAATGAGGAACAAATTACTAATATCTTTTGGGCGGATGGAATGATATGCATGGACTATGAACTTTTTGGTGACATTGTGACCTTTGACATTACATTTGCTACCAATAAAAATCATAGACCTCTTGGAGTGTTTATTGGGTTTAATCACTATAGAGAACAAGTCATCTTCGGAGCTTCTTAATTATACGACGAGACACAAGCGTCATTTGATTGGGTTTTTAGTACATTTTTTTAGGCGCAGAATTTTAAGAAGCCTGCTACCCTTTTCACCGATCAAGATATAGCGATGGGAAATGCGGTAGGTGTTGTGATGCCGAAGGTACGACATAGTTTGTGTACCTTTCATATTATGCAAAATACTATTAAACATCTTAGTAATTTGATGATGGATGATTCATGTTTTTTGAGTGATTTTAAAGCTCTAATGTTTCAATATGAGGACGTGACAAAATTTGAGGAGTGGGAGGCATTGCTTAAAAATTATAAAGTACATGAAAATAGTTGGTTAGAGAGAACTTATGCCTTGAAATAAAAGTGGGATAAATGTTACATGAAGACAACGGTTACTTTAGGGGTGCGAAGTACACAACTTAGTGAGAGCATGAATGCCAAACTAAAGAAGTCGTTGAAATCTAAACTTGATACACCTACTGTTTTCTTGTTATTTGCCATGGTTGTAAGTGAAAAAAGATACCAAGAGGTAGAAGCAGAGTACAATGCAAAGGAAAAAATGCCTAGAGTTAATTCTTATTTGCCTTTATTAAAGCAAGCGGGAAAAGTTTATACTCCAGAGATATTTGAGTTATTTCAACGACAATGGGAGAAAAGTTTACTAGCCCTTGTTGGAAACAAACAAGGAAGGGGTAGGTTGCAAGAATATTTTATTTTTCTTGTGATGAGGAGGGAGAGTATGTTATGATAAATGATGAAGAGAATGCAACCTTGTCATGTAGTTGTAAAAAATTGAAACGGTTGGGATACTTTTTGGACATGCATTGAAGGTTCTTGATGTACTTGGCATTAAGTATATTCCCGAGACATGTATTCTCAAGAGGAGCAAGAGATGGTTGTGCATTAGAGGAAGAAGGTTTAGATGTTCATCGAAGTGAAGCTTTGGATGTAAGTGAACGGCATAGGGAGCTTTGGCCCGATGCGGTGAGATTGGCACATAAGGCTTCTGAATTTAAGGATGGGTACCTCCTCTACAAAACTAGGATGAAAGAATTGGATAAAGAAATTTAAGAACTTAGGAAGAAGCATTATGAATGTACGAATCATGGTTGTGAACCTAATGGTAATAAAGGTGTAGATATGAATGCCATTGAAAGTCTTGTTGGGAATGTGAAGGGCATGAAAAAAAGAGATGGTCCACAAAAAGGAGAAAGTAAATGACATAAAAGTTGGGTAGAGAAGCAACCAAGGAAGATGAAACAAATGACGACCAACTCATTGGGATGTCCATATAATGACAAGGAAAATCAAGATCCATTGCTACCTCATGAGGTATTCAAATACCGAACATATATGCATACTTTTTTATTTTGATAAGAACTTTTAATTTTGCCAATTCTAATGTTTGTTTATATAGTGTTTGGAGCCGCCTCAAGTATCTACTTAGAGTAACTTTGATCATGACAATGTTGAAAAAGACATGTATCGACCAAGTTTTTCCGAAATGTTAAGCGCAAGCGTACCATTTTTCACATTATGTTCTAGTCGTCTTTGGGTGCCAACTTTTATTTACTTATCTCTTCATCTTTCTATTTTTTCTATGTAGGCCGGCTTGGATGGCAATTTGTTGTCAAGTTTGTCTCAAGGTTCAAACGATGCCCAATTCAATGGCAAGAAAGTAATTGGGGAGTTCAACGTGCTTAGTTCAAACCATATCCAATCCAACGACTAAAAAGTATTTGGAGACTTCAACGTGCTTTCAAGTCAAAGCTTGACAACACTTGGAAGCTATATTTTCAAATGAAAGTTGTTCATGATAGGGCCTATGTAGCATTTTCTATTTTGGAACTCTTGCATGCCTAAAGTATGGATGATTATTTTGTTTTAAATAGATATCCAAGTTGTTGCATGCCTAAACAATGGGCAGAAAGTTGAAAACTATCTTCCGGTCAATGCTGAGATGGTAGGCTATTTTACTCGTGCAAAAGGCACTAGACAGTGGAAGTAAATGTATTAAACATTATGATTTTCAGATTTTCATCAACTATATTTGTTCTTGAAGATTATCAAATTTTATTAGTTGATTACTTTCATATTGTAGGAAGTAAATGTATAAAACATTATGAATCTAGGATCTCATCAATTGTATTTATAAGAACCTATAATAATAATACACAAGTAAACACCTAGAAACTAGTCATGGAACATGAATATTTTGGCGAACTGCAACCATTTGCAAATCCTAGAGAAACCAATCAAATACATGTACTGCGCTTGGTAAAAGGTAATATTATCAAATTCAGGAGCAAAAGCTCAGTAACAGGCACTAACTATGTAAATCTCAACACAAAATACAGCCAAATAAAAAATACGTCGAGCTAGGAAAGTTGATCCATTATAATCTCGAGCAAGTTGAGCCAGTTCAGTCTCTCGTGATCTTGGAGCAAATGAAAATTGATTACGAGCAAGCACAATCTTCCAGAAAGCAGCTGAGTAACGGTAGAGAAAGAAAAGATGATTTGGAGACGCTTGATGTCATTGGCACAGCACACAACTATTAGTGATGATGATTCTCCATATTTTATGTATATCCTTAGTTCTCAGGTTTTGGTCTATAAAACAATATACAAGATTCAACTAGTCAGTAATAAAACCCCAAGGTTTAAATGGCTTGAAACCAATAAGATAACCTTAGAATGGGGTGAATAGGGTTTTAAAACTACTTTAAAAAATAACAAGTAATCACTACAAACTTAGAGAAACTATGAAGAACACTTAAATAGCTTCAAACACCAAACCTCAAACACAACATCTAAAATAGGCAATCTAACCAATCTTAACATAAGTATAAGACAATAATGTAAAGATAAAAGGGTCTAGAGATACTTGACGCTTGAGATTTAGATGGTTTGGCTCGAATTACCCTCAAGCCTACGTCCACCCTTCAAGGAAGTCCCTTAAAAGGCCCTGAATCCATTAGAATGATATTTCTTACGGGATAAGATCGAACCTCTTACAATCCCTTGATGCTATACCCACATCAAGAAAAAGCTTTGACAATCCCAAAGCTCCAAAGCTTGACAACCCCAAGCTTTGATACAAGAAACTTTAGATGAAGTATTGTGTACAAAGATTCACTCTCAAGAAGTAGATGAGTACAAGTTTAAGCTCTGGAACAAGAGAGATGAGTGTATGATGACTTATGAAAGTGTATATCTCTCAAATATAAGCTCATAATAAATGCTATTTTGAATTATATGAGAAAAAAATGAAAACCAAGAGAGTTTGAATAATATCTTTGAGCTTTGAGTATATGAAAGAGAAGAGGGCTTTGAATGCAATTGATGAATCAAAACTATGCCCAAAATGAGTTTATATAGTTATGGGAATTAATATGACCGTTTGGAAGTAGGTAGGGCATTTAATGCGCTAAACGGTAAACGCAGTCGACTGTATTACACCATTGCAGTGGACTGTATTCCAATGCAGTCGACTGTAATAGGCTAATGGAAGTCATTGTAGTCGACTACATTTCAATGCAGTCGACTGTAACAATTCTTTGCCTAACTTGCAGATCGACTATATTCCAGAAAATGCAGTTTTCTCTGTTTTCAAAGAGTGAAAAAGTTTATGCATGCAAGGGTAACCTATGGGAAAATTCTAGGTCACAATCATCGATACAATCAACTATTTATGTCTAGTTACAAAGAAAGGAATAAAAGCATTGTAATAATCAATCGAAGTATTCCATCTTTGATGCGTTCAGTTGAGTGTCTTTGATCGATTTACTCGTCTATTTGTCCGTTTGCATGGATATGAGATTGTACATATTACTTCATGAACTCAATGCATGTTAGACAACATAATCATCGAATGTTAGTTATCATCAAAATCAAATATAATCCTAGGTTAAATAACTGTAGGGTTAACAATCTCTCCATTTTTTATGATGACAAACATTGATTCAAATAATATGAGATGTATAAGATAATATATGCAATAGAGCAAGACAATCTCAATTTCGATCATTATAAGCCATAAGTGGTCATAAGAAAACATCATGGCGATAAGCTCCCCCTATCTCAAGTCATATATGCTCATATCAAATCCACACAAGTATGAATCAACAATTTTCTCTCCCTTTTGACATCGTTAAAAAGATCAAGGGTTGTGTGTGTGTGCGTGAAAGTGATCAACATATGTATCCATCTATGGATAATCAATATAACCAACAAGGGCATTCAAACAAGAAAGCGCAAGTACTTGAATAACCATCAAGAGGTGTACCAATAAGATAACCTTGGGGGGTGGGGGGTGGGTGAAAAGGGTTTTAAGACTACTTTAAAAAATAACAAGTAATCACTACAAACTTAGAGAAACTATGAAGAACACTTAAATAGCTTCAAACACCAAACCTCAAACACAATATCTCAAATAAGCAATCTAATCAATCTCAACACAAATATAAGACAATAATGTAAAGAGAGAAAGGTTTAGAGATACTTGACGCTTGCGATTTAGATGGTTCGGCTCGAATTACCCTCAAGCTTACGTCCACCCCTTCAAGGAAGTCCCTTGAAAGGCCCTATAATCCACTAGAATGATCTTTCTTACGGGTCAAGATCGAATCTCTTACAATCCTTTGATGTTATACCCACAGCAAGAACAAGTTTTAACAAACTCAAAACTCCAAAGCAAGAAAAAGTGTTATTAGTGACAATTTTTTAATGACAACATAAAAGTTGTCACTATTGATCACCAACTATGACAAGTACGAAGATCGTCACTATTTGCCTTCCATAGTGTAATATCTAGTGACAATATTGAAGTTGTTACTCAATTTCATCACTAGTTATTTGACGGGATCATTAGTATGTTGGCGGGAAGAATTTTGACAAAGTAATAGTGACAACATTAAAACTGTTTTAACGAACGATAATGACAAAATTTTTATGTTGACATAGTTGAAAAGGAAAATAGATTATGACAAAGCTATTATTGTCACAAAAATCTTATGGCGGGATGCAAAATAATGTTTCCCGGTTGTTATTTATTTCTGAAACTATCAAAATACAAATTACACATAATCCCTATGAGCCCCGACCTCTCTCTCACATTCTGCTTGATCGACTTGATCTCCTGGGCTCTCTGTCTACGGATTCCATCGTTCGGATCTCGCCACTTAACCAATTCTGAGGGTGTGACGGGAGGCCAAATTCCGCCGTGCTTTCTCAGGTTTGTTACGGTCACTTCCTTCCTCTCTATCTTTCTTCTGTATAATGGAATTGGTGCAATTGGGGGTTCCGATCGGACCATTGGTGAATTGTTTATGTTAGGGATTTGGAGGTAGGATTTGGGTTAAGAGATTTTGCAGATTGCGGTGCACGGCTACTGTCGCCGGTGGCGGTGCACAGCTACTGTCACCGGCGCCAGCACAGGGCACTGTCGCCAGTGGCGGTGCACGGCCACTTTGCCGGTAGCTGCACATGGCCACTTTCGCCGGTGCCACTATCGCGTTGCAACGAATTTTTGTGAAGTCGTTCAAGAATTACTTGGTTTTCGGCCACTTTTAGAGAACTACTCAATTTAGGAACAAACTTACACTTATATGACTGTTGAGAGCATAATTGTTGTCCAACCTTTGGTCATTGAGTATACTTGATTGGCTCAATCAATGGTGGTATTGAGGTGCAAACATTAACAGTCACGCCTGCATTGGTATTACACATGAATATGAAGCAGTGATTTCAAATATATTCTGCACCTTTCCTACTTCACCTGTGTTTGCTTTGGTTAGAGCTTGGTTGAGATCTATTCGTTCTTGACTTGTGTTTGCCTGGTTAGAGCCCCGTTGAGATTGCATCAATTTGTTTATAATTCATCAAGTTCTTCAACAAGAACTAAGATTTTGGAGCTAAGTTCGTTATCGGAAAAGTCAAACTCAAGCTCGATGAAATTGTGTATATGCTTGAGGAAGTTAACACTTAGCTCGACTCTGTTTTGTACATCCTCAATAACTTTCTCGAAACCCCTAAATCACCATGTCTATGGGCAATATAATTTTCATAACCTCTCATGACCAAAAAAACTCAACAGTAGTTCCATGTTTATACAACATGACTTTTGTTCTCTAATGCCCGCCTGGGTAACTGATTGTGTGTGTGTGTGTGTTTTTTTTGTACTAGTTGATCATCGCAGTCATTTTAAAACTTAATCTGGCTTTCATTGTTTGTTTAAGTAGTTAGATGTTTTCGCTAAAAGGGTTGACCCTTGATCATTTCAGTTCATTGTAGTTGTCACTTCTCAGTGGCATGCACATGTATGCAATTCGATGCTACCTTACAATTCTTTATTGTATCAGTTCATCTTGATCTACTGGCTTGCATCTGTAAGCCATTCTGTGTTTATGATCACAAGGGTTTTCTTAGAAACATATGAGTAAGTGCTTTATTACTTATGTCATCTTTTCATTTATAGAGCTGGAAAATTGATTTATCTATTAAGAATACTTAGACCAATATATTGCATAACTTTGTACGTAAAAATGGATAAGAGTTGGATGCAACTCAAAAATAGAATGCTCTCGGCTTTTGAAAAAGGGGTGAAAGACTTTCTTGAATTTGCTTATGCAAATAAAGATCCAGAAAGTAAATTATGTGTCCTTGTATGCATTGCAACAACTTCCCAGGCCCAGGTGTTGACACCACTATTGGAAAAAGTGCAAACTGTTGGCGGATCAAGTAATGAAGCACCAAGCCAGTGTTACAGGAAGAGTCTGCTCCAGCGGAGGATCTTCAAGTAACTGCAGGTTACGGTGAAAATGGAATTCTTGGAGCATGCCTTGTTTTGTTTAATTAGGTTATTTCAGTCTTTTGCTTGATGTATATGCACATTGTTCGAGGTAGGAAAGGTGCAAGCTAATGGAATAAATACAAGCTAAAGATTGGTATTTTAATTTGATGTGGACTAATTTGATGCACTATACAGGGAGAAACAAAAGAGGGCTAACTCGAAATCTAGCACTTGCAAAGAAGAGATGGGCGCATTGTGAGTTCGGAATGCCAATTGGTGATAAATGAGACTGGGTGTGTTATCCGCAAGGAAGTGCCACTCAACGTACCAAAATGGGCCAAGTTAGATGAGGTCGAGCGTGAGACCCTCTTGAAAATGGTTGAGGTTAGTTTGCTTTACCTCCTTCCCCCATCCTCACAAACACGCATAAAAATAATAGAAATGCATCTTTGTGTGATAAATGCAACTCTGATAATATTCATTTTGAATCTTTCAATACGTTCATGTATTAGATGAGCAAGAATATTTGGTTCTCTTCTTCTTTCTTCCATTTCCATGCATAGTGCTATGGACTCACCTCCTCTACTGCCTTTCCAGGCTTTTGAACACTCTCATTTAGGGTATCCAATTACCAATTAATAAGAGTTGGCCATCTAAGTAAAAGTTGAGGCAACACTGCACAATTTGGCCAACTGTAGTTATGCCTTGACCTAGTTCCTATTAACTGACTCCAAAGATTTGTGTTGATTCTGTTCAAGGCAAGAATTAGCCCCACCATCCCCTTGCCCTTCCAAAGTATTCATGCACCAAAGTAGGTATACAAGGACAAACTTACTGTTAAAGTCTTGCGTTCAGCTCAGAGACTTGAAAAACCACAAAGATGACACCATAGATGACATGCTTCTTGGTTTTTTGGAGGCGAAGCTCGTCGGCTCTAGACTGACCCACCTCCTCACCAACTCGGCCATAAGCGCCATCTTTTGATTCTTGAGGGAAAATAAGAAACTCTTACAAGCAGTGGTCGTATATGACTACGTGGGTGCTTGTCTACGGGAGATGAGAGAAATCTTTGAAGTCTTTGATGGCTGATTTTTGGCTTATGGAGGGGTCTTGAGCAACTATTTGTAAAATGGTGCATTAATTCATATGGAACACCATAGTTGAAGATTATGTTAGTAGTAGAAGTACCAAGTAAACATTGAGTAAAGGTTGAACTTTCTCCGCCAACCTTTCCGGATGGGGGTCTCAAGCGAGTAGACTGTTATTCCCTCTTCTTATATCAGTTCAGTTTAGTTATTTTTCGACTTATAATTGTCATTTTCAAGAGAAGGGGTTGTCAGCTTAGCAGTCCACTAGGAGGTAGCCTTCATCCTCCCCATTTTGGTGCATTGAGCTTCATCTCCTTATTTCTGGAGACCCCAAACTCAGCCACTGCATTCAACAATCGTACATACGGATGAGAATTAACTGGATATTGCGGAGGAACTCTTGTAATAATGAATCGGCAAATGTGTTTTCACCTATGGAAGCACACAGAAAAATAGGAAGAGTGTAATTCAGTAGAAGTATATACTTCTACCATTAACCATACAAAGGATAAACACAAACTCAGAGTATAACACACAACAAGTACATAAAGCTTAGCTGCAGGAAACTCCTCATATGGTGACGTTTCTCTCTCGGAAACTCGCTTTTGCGATCCCAAGTTAGGAGCTCCATGGGATCTCGTCCCAAGCTCATATGGGAACTCCATCCCGTTAGCTAGACAGAGATGCATGGAACAAGTGAGAGAGTACCTAAAAACCAAGTCATTTTCAACTCAATTCCTTGTTTCTCTCTTCCTTCAAGTCCTTGTTTGTTGTTGCCCTCCCTCCCTCCCTCTCTCTCTCTCTCTCTCAAACTATATTCAAGAAATGGTAATACTCTTTGACTTTAACGCATTTATTTATTCAAGCCGCTCCCAACCTTAAATTCTTCCAGGTTCTTACGCTCCCCCGCCCCCGTTCCCGCTCCCCCCCCCGCCCCCGCTTTGTGCAACTAAGACATAAAGCATTTGCATTTCAAGTTCTGAAGCTGCTTGGTCGCGAGGACAACTTCCATGGTGCAATTCATATTGGAAGCTATGTTCTTCTTCATCATGAACATGATTGTCACCTTCCCTCTGACTCTAGATTGGCTGCTCAGCTCTCATTTGCCAGTTCAGTTGTGTTTGTTAAGTTGGTAGATGACAAGTTCACCTCTGACTCTGAATTGGATGTTATCCTGCCCACTAGTTTGCTGAAAGTTATGGTTGTACCATCAAGTTGATTTTGGACTGTTGATTAGTTATGATGAATGTGACAACGTGCTTTCTTTAGGGCCTTGTTAGGATTCATCTCATTTTTTCAATAATATCATCTCTTGCATCTCAATGAAAAAAAAGCTTGCCGAGTGAGGACCATTTTTTATTATTTTTTTCTGCACATTGAGGTTAGTGGATGTGTGTTAAACTTGACCATTACTTTTTCTGTCCTTTCTTTTTGGTCCTAGTACGAATCTTCTTTTTCTACACGTTGAGGTTTTTGAATACGTTTTGAGCA
Organism: Escallonia rubra; assembly: GCA_033065855.1. NCBI lineage: Eukaryota > Viridiplantae > Streptophyta > Magnoliopsida > Escalloniales > Escalloniaceae > Escallonia > Escallonia rubra. The sequence goes on along the minus strand of JAVXUO010002648.1, from coordinate 24,929 downwards.
TGTTCCAATGTCTAATGTTTACAATGGTGGCTGCGTAATATGATTTCTAGAGCATTCCTTTCTTCCTTCTAAGTTTTGATTGGAAATGTAATATATGATTTTAGGGACCTTTTGAGGTTGATGATAGTCAAGAGTTCAAGAAAGCTTTGGAATCACAAATGCAGAGGCAATATCGGTTTAATCGTCATAGCTTGCATAACCACTTTCTGCACTTTCCATCATTAAAGGTGGCACTCCAAAACCCACCGGAAGGTGTTCTAGAGGATCAATGGCAGCATCTTTGCCATTACTTTGTTTCACCTGAATTCAAGGTATTTGAGTTAATTAAATGTTGATATATTTTATTAATGCTAATTATGTCTTATCCTATATATTGTCTTTTAATGTAGAAAATAAGTGATCGCAATAAGAAAAATTGACAAAATCAAAATTCATGAAGAGATGGATTTCTTTCTTGCATGTAATTGCAGAAAGAGATGGAGCAAGAGTTGGCACAGTCTCAAGGAGAGGGTGCAGAACCAATAAATGATGAATCAATTGTTGAAAAGATTCTTGGGCCCAAATCAAGTTTATCAGCAGTCTAGCTTGTCCTTATCCAAGCGTCAAATAGAAATGGAGTTGGAGGAGACAAAGAAAAGGGCAGAGCGGGCCAAACACTGATCAAATGAGTTGGCTACATAAATGCAAGAAATGAGGGCTTCACAAAGGGAGATGAACCAGTTGTTCCAATCTTTGTTGGCGAAAGTGGAAAATGGCAGCAGCAACTCTTCCTCTTGACAATGAGTTACTACAACCTATTGGACAATGCTTCTAATCTGTCTCATTAGATTAAATCACCTATTTTCCTTCTAACCATTGACAATGCTTCTAATCTGTCTCAGTAGTCCCTACCTTGCATTGGTAAATATATTTACCATAGTGTCTCATTAGATTAAATCACATATGAGTCCTATTGACTTTGGTTGACTTGATCACTAAATTTGGTAATCTTCTTAGCAAATTAAGAAGTTTTTTTTTTTTTTATGGATAATCTGGACCACTTATGTGTTGCTTTGTGGACTTTTGACTTGGGTTGACTTGCTAAGCGTGATTAATACTCTCGAATTTGGTACTTTTTCTAGAAATTGAGTTTAATTTGCTAAGTTTGGTTATAGAATTGGCTTGAAGTTTCCTAAGGTGAAAGGGACCAAAATGGCCTTTTCTAGTAGGAAAGTTAAGAGGAAATGATTTACCACGGCAAGAGAATTGTTCACCTACAATGGTAGGGAGTCCAGGATACCAATGAAAATATATCATCATATGTCTAGGTTTGTTGGTGGATTTGCTATGTTTTAGTCAATATTTGCTACACAAGCTTCTCTATAGTATATGGTTATAATTGTGTTGTTTTGTATTTCTGTTTTGTAGTGTGATGATCATGTTATTGTTTTTTTTGTGCAGTGAAAAACTATGGTTGGGATTGAGTATGAGGTATTGAAGACGAAGATGCAACGACACACTTATCCTAGATCATTTTACTTAGTGATTTTACAAATTGAACCTTTTAGTTTATATTGACATTAAGAAAACTTTTGTAATGGATGCCGTCTTTATAATTGATGGTTTTGAATTTAATTCTCTTACATTAAAAGTTTATTCTCGTTATTTTGTATAAGAGTAATATTTACAGGGATTAAGATTTCACAACATGTGGCAACTTACAATTGTCACCATTATTGTAAAGAGAAAAGATTGTGGTTGTCACTACATCAATAAAATTTCGTCACTAATGTGTATAGTGACAACAGGAAAAAAATTAAAACGGTGACAACGAGAAGTTGTCAATGAATGTTCTGGTGACAGCAAAAATAATTGTCAAATGCAATTGTGACAACACCAAAATTGTCACATGTTTAAATTTGTGACAATACCAAAGTTGTCACACATTTGAAATAGTGACAAGGCAAGCTGTCATTGGATCTCAACCCAAGTTCATTGGGAGGGTTCTTTAGTGACAACACGGGGATTTAGTGAGAACATTAAGTGACAATAAAGTTGTTACTAAATGTGATGCATCAGTGACAACTTTGATTTTGTCACATGGCTTTAAGATTTTGTGACAATTTTTTTAAAGTCGTCACTTAAACTCTTTAGTGACGGGCCTATAGTGACAATTATTGTGACAACAAATTCTCGTCATTATAGCAATCAGAGACAACTTTGCATTTTATAGTGACAATTTTCGTTGTCACTAATGACCAATTTTCTTGTAGTAAGCTTTGATACAAGAAACTTTAGATGAGGTATTGTGTACAAAGATTCACTCTCAAGAAGTAGATGAGAACAAATTTAAGCTCTAGAACAAAAGAAATGATTGTATGATGACTTATGAAAGTGTATATCTCTCAAACGTAAGCTCGCAATAAATGCTCTCTTGAATTGGATGAAAAAACAATGAAAACCAAGAGAGATTGTATAATAGCTTTGAGCTTTAAGTATATGCAAGATAAGAGGGCTTTGAATGCAATTGATGAATCAAAACTATGCCCAAAATGAGTTTATATAGTTATGGGAATTAATATGACCGTTTGGAAGTAGGTAGGGCATTTAATGCGCCAAACGGTAAATATAGTCGACTGTATTGCACTATTGCATTCGACTGTATTCCCAAAATAGCCGTTGAAAATTCAAAATTTCCAATTGCAGTCGACTGTATTCCAATACAGTCGACTGTAATAGACTATTGGAAGTCATTGCAGTCAACTACATTCCAATGCAGTCGAATGTAACAACTCTCTGCCCAACTTACAGTTGACTGCATTCCAATGCAGTCGACTGTATTCTAGAAAATGCAGTTTTTCCTATTTTCAAAGAGTGAAAAAGTTTATGCATGCAAGGGTAACCTATGGGCAAATTCTAGATCACAGTCATCGATACGATCAACTATCTATGTCTAGTTACAAAGAAAGGAATAAAAGCATTGTAAAAATCAATCGAAGTATTCCATCTTTGATGCGTTTCGTTGAGTGTCTTCGATTGATTTGCTCGTCTATTTGCCTGTTTGCATGAGTATGAGATTGTACCTATTGCTTCATGAACTCAATGCATGTTAGACAACATAATCATCAAATGTTAGTTATCATCAAAATCAAATATAATCATAGGTTAAATAATCGTAAGGTTAACAACATTTGATCCTGAAACAATTGAAAAAACACTGAAATGGTTTCTGATCCCAAGGGTGACTACAAGTCCTACCTGTGGAGCACTTCCGGTGATACCAAAATATTCTGACACCAGCCGGCCAAATTCTTCATTATCCACTTCCACATATACAAAAATAAGCTGCAGTCAGTCAGATGCCCAATAACACAATCTATATGTGTTAACAAGATAAATGTCCACAAAAACAAGCCATAATAGTTCTTATATAAGCATCTAAGAGAAGCTATATTTTTTCATGCAATATAGTGAGGCCATACAATCAACAACACCAATGGCAAGTGAAAAGTAGTTCTAGTTTTGCGCTCGAATGGTTTATTCAACTTTTGTGTCTCTCTTGGTTACTCCTTTTTTATCTCTCTATATTTTTTCCCTTTAGGTTTCTTCTTCTTCAGTTCCTTGACCATCACATATCAACATCCACTCTCCCTTTTGCAAGTGGCATCGCCACCCACCAGTACCACTGCTACCAATTCAGTTCCTTGACCATCATATACCATACCAAAAAATAAAGGTAAGACTTTAATCCTTGCTTGTGATATTGAGACTAGTAAGAACTAAGAACACATAAAAGAAATATGCTAAAGAGAAAGAAAGAGATTATATTAGCAATAGACCTACGAAAAGAAAGCTTTCAATCTTTTCCCAGTGATTTCATCCCTCTCAAAATCAGAAGATTCATTTCATCCCATGGATTAGGAATGAAAGCCAGAAGCACACGCCAATTGACCTTTTAAGGACGCTATAATTACAATCACAATCAGAGACATAATATTAACCAAATTATAGGGCTTCAAAAATCCCTAGAAGCCCCAAGAATAGAACACAAATCTGCCCCAACGATGCAAAACCCAAAAACAAAAAAAGAGTAGAATTAACTTTTATGAAACGAACGAAAATAAAACTTGGCAGCGCATACTCGAAAGATGTAGGCAGATGACAAGAACACAGTTGACCATGCCGGTGAACGGAGTACAATCTGGATAAACGGTGTCGTCGCAGAAAGGTGGAGCAATCTGGATGGTGGATCAAACGACGTCGCTGAATTTTTTTGGAGATAGTAGCAGGATGGTGGTGTATACTCTCTTTTAGCAGTAGTGGTTGTCGGTGGGTGATCGTTCGTCCATTCGATTTTCGGAGGAGAGAGAGGGAGTGTAGATCGGAGGAGAAAGAGGGATTTCGCCAGATCCCGTCGCGACGTCGCCTGGAGGTGGAGGCGTCGTCGCCGGAAGGTGGGGAAGCTATAGATCGGCGTCGACGGAAGGTAGGGCAGCGGTGCGATTTCAGGCCGTCGGAGGAGAGAGAGGGAGTGTCAGTAAATGCGTCGCCGGAAGGTTCACCACCGGATGTGCCTTCGCCGTGTCGTCACTGGAAGGTGGAGGAGGCTCTGCCGCCGGCAGAAGGAATTAGAGAGAGAGAGAGAGATAGAGTGAGTGAATGGTCGTTGGTTTGGAGAGAGAAGGTTTGTCAGCAGAGTAAATGAGGAGAATAAAAAGCTGGTGACGTGGCTTGATTTGAGCCCTCTCTTCCTACCCTACTCAATCGGACGGCAGTTGCTGGGGCTACAGCATGCATGTTATAACCCTAGCAACAGCAGGTGATCTGGATTCTGTTATTAGTTGTTCTTAACACAGTATTGGTTTTTGCAAAAAGATCGATCAACTGCACAAGTGGACAAGTCTATCGAACATTTAACAATCTTAGTTTGTAAAGGTCCATATCGGGAGCTGATCTCTTGAAGAATCAATTCCATACATAGACTTGTGTGTGTGTGTGTGTGTGTGTGTGTGTACACACACACACGAACTGGTGGAAAAATAGTTGTTTCTCCAACTGTAATCTGGCCGTCCAGTAGAAGTTATGGACGGCTCAGATTTGATATTTTTTTACACTAATTGCTACACTTAGGCTAGGTTTGACAAAAAAAATTTCCTCTTTTTTTTTTTTAGTTTTTAAAAACTGAAAAAAAAAGGAGCGTTTGGTAACCATTTTTTTTTTCAGTTTAAAAACCAGTTTTTAAACTGAAGAGTAAAAAAAAAAACTCCAGAAACTGGTTTTTTTTTTCACTTTTGGTTTTTTTTTCTTAGACCACCACCGGTCCACCACCACCCTCCCACCGCCGGCAGCCACCTCAGGCGACCACCGCCTGCCGCCGGCGACCACCGCCGGAGACTGCCGGCGACCACCTCCGGCCGCCGGAGACTACCGGCAGCCACCTCCGGCCGCCGGTGACCACCGCCGGAGATTGCCGGCTGCCACCTCCGGCCGCCGGCGACCACTGGCAGCCACCTCCGGCCGCCGGCGACCACCGCCGAAGACTGCCGACAGCCACCTCCGGCCGCCGGCGACCACCGCTGGAGACTGCCGGCTGCCACCTCCGGCCGCCGGCGATCACCGCCGGCGACTGCCGGCAGCCACCTCCGGCCGCCGGCCACCACCGCCACCGCAAACCACCAAAAAAAAAAAAGTCAAAATAAAAAGGGTTACCAAACATAAAAAAAAAAGGGGGGTTATCAAACACCCACTTGTTTTTATAAAAAAAAAAATTAAGCTGCTCTTTAAAAAACTGCTCTTTAAAAACTGAAAACCAAAAAAAAAAATTTGTCAAACGAACCCTTAGTAGCGGTTAGGAGCCCACAAACCGACAGACAACTCAGATCTTCTTAGTAGGGGTTAGAGGGGGAGCTAGATAATTCTAACATTAGACATAGATCAATAAGAATATCTTGTGCCCCAGCGAACCATGGGAATAATTTGCACTTGGTCTACCATTGCGCAGAAAGGGGAATATACCGAACGTGCACTTCTTAGGTTGGAAATGAGTAGGAACCTTCAGTTCCCACTTAACATGCCATGCCAAGCCATACGCCATGTGCTTATATTATAGGGAGTACACACAAATAACTAAATTAGACGTGTACTTACTTGAACATATAATAAAAATATATGTGATTCCAGATTTTTACCTCCAAAAAGTTGACGAAAATACTCCGAAGACTGAAAGGGTACGACAACCCATCGAGGAAGCATGAAAGGAATTGGTGGCAGGAAGTGAAGGCAGCAAAAAGAAGATAGAATAAGAGAAAATTTACTATTAAGTTCCCGGACGATCTCCCAACTAATAAAGTCTATTAGAATCTAATGAAGTTATTCGGAATTCTGAAATATCCGTAGGTCTTTGCGGCCCATGAGGTGCCCGGGCTTCATATCTCACCCAATTCTCACCTATTCCAAAGAAGATAAGCAGAGGAAATCAATTGGGGGACTTCCTTGCAAGTTCTGGAAACAGAAGGAACTGAGAATCTTTCCATGACCTGGGAGACAGGGAGACCAATCTCTTGATAAAAGTTGATACCTTTACAGCTAGCAAGTCACAAGACTCGCAACCACATGAAATGAGCATCTAGTCTAGTTGTAACTTGGACAACCATCATCAGAGAAACAGGAACCACAATTCAGAAGTATCATCACGTTGGAAATTGAATTCAGAAAGTAGCTGCAGGACAGTTGGTATTTAATGACACACCAGAGACTGCAAAAGTGGCTCACAAAAATATGAAGAAATGCAAGAAAAAAGTTCTGGATATTATCTCGAGTTGAAAGGTATTACAATTGAAGAGGACAGGTTAAAAAAGTCATGTACATAATATCCCTTTCTAAGTTAACGCAAAACAAAAGGGAGACGGCACACAGACCTAGACCAAACACAGTCAGTGGCAAAACGCAAAATATTGGTTATGTTTCATTTCCAACCTGGCAATTTTTTTCCAGCTGGTATACAATCAAAGACATAACCATGACTGATGAAAAGAAAAAGTTAACCATAATCACACTTTTCCTAAGATTTACAGTCAAGTCTCTAAGCGGCAACCTCGGTTAATGCGCCTTCAACCACTTGTGGCATGGCCTTCGCTGTGGCTATTTCTATTGCTGGAAATTCAGGCGCTACTTGTTGAAGCTGTGTATAGTGAAACTCAATCTGAAGTCGCTGATACAGAGGCGTCGACCCCATTAAGCCTTTCTTAATATCTGCCTGCAATTCCCTAATCGGAATTGCAGCTAAGAAACTTTTTATATACTCCTTGCACGACTCCTTTCCCTGACAAACAATCTCCTCCTCGTCATTTTTCCCTGATTCCTCGGGTATGGTCCCAACTGTCCCTTCCATAGGACCATCCTTGGGTTCCAAGGCTAGAGCAGCTGTTGACTGATCACCTGAAGAATTTGGAACGGATGGTTGTGTGGATATGGGCAGCTTGTATTTTGTTGTATTCCTGTCAAATTTCAGTATATAAGCCTGGTTGCATCCCTCATACAGCCTCTCCCCTAATGTGTCAATTATGTAATAAGCTTCCGACTCAACTTTAAGGACAAAAAAATGGTCATTCCAACTGACTATATAAACTTGGGGTTCACCGTTGCTTGGACAAACTGAAGCAGCACGACTAATCTCGTCCCACATACTGTCGAAGGACATGGCACCATGCAAAAAATCAAATCTCCCTTCCTCCATCTCATCGGGATGGAAAAACCCAATGAAGGACTTTCCTGGAGCTACAGTTAGAGAGCGTATATTGGCCTGGAGGACCGTTTCCAGATCAAAGTGCTTGTCGGGAAACCGCTCCCGGTAAGCTTCATTTTGACAAAGGTTTCTCCACTCTAATGATCCTTCTCTAATAAGACTGTCGAATTTGGACTTAATGGGCAAGGGATCCTGGCTGTAATGAAACCAATCAGCAATTACAGCAACAAGAGCTGTACATGCACTCTCGCCTGCTGCCCGCTCACTCCGCTGATCAATGGAAGCAAAGAAGACCTCAGTTTTAAGCTTCATGCGTCCATCTCGGCTGGTTACTTCCTTGTGTTCCCAACTGCCAATGGTAAAACTGTCGTCCCCAAAATCAGATACTGATGATCGATTTGCACTTGAGTCTTCATCAGTCTTAAGCCACTGCCAGATAGGTAGCCATGCCATATTTAGCATTCGAAATGGGTACTTAAACTTTCATGAAGGACACGAGAGAATATGGAAAATATCAACTTCCTTATTGTACTCACAGATTTTTGGGATAAAAGAAACACTTGATGATTTGAGGTAGTTAAGAGAACATTTTAAAAATATGCCGATAAATCATTAGATGGCCTATTTCTTAGGTGGGGAGTCCCAACACACTCCTGGTGCAGACATTATTTGCCCGTCTGCACTCGATCCCACCTTTTGCTTAGGTGGCGAGCCCTCATTGCTTGTCACCGTAGCTGATGCTTTGGAGTGCCTCACCTAATAATTATGCCTTTAGCGCACCTAGATATAACAGTAAAAGATACAATACAGCAATGATGAGAGAAAAAAAGTCACACGATGAGAGAACCGTCTTTAAGAAGGAAAAAAAAAAAGAAACCCAAGAATTGTAGTTTTTCTCTTTATAGAGGGCTTTTTATAGTACTTTGTATAACCAAAATTTTCCCCCGAGAGAAGGCATATCCCATAAAGACGCCTGTATCTAACTATCAGCAAGATATGCGTAGAGAGTACTTTTGTAGCATCATATAAATATGGCATACCATTGCCATCCATGTCAAAAACTCAGATAGCTTATCTACAGTGGGGCTTTATATGGACAACAGAATGATTCCTACTCGGCAATTATAGTCAGCAATGTTTACCAGTAAAAGAGGATGCATCCCCATAGCAATGAGAATATTGACTCGTAAGAGAACAAATACAGAAAGACAAATCTGAGCAAAATATTGACACGCTAGAGCCGAGATAGAAAAGCCGAGAAATACTTACCCCAAAAGAGAGAGACTCGTCAGAACTAAGCTGCCGGCGATCAAAGTCAATGTCATCTCCACCCTCTTCTCCATAGCCCTTTTTCAACAGGGGCTCGCCCTTGGCTTTAGGAGATCTGAAGCTCAGCTTCCTCTTCCTCCAAGGTAGGATACTACGTTTTGAATTGGCCAACAGAGATGGCTCCGTAACAGAGGCAGTTGAATCCTCCACATGCGAGCAACCCACATCTGATTTTCGGTTGCTGTAATAAACCAAATCCTCATCCTCACTCTTGTTTTTCGCAGTGGAGTAAACTGATCCTCCTGCCCAATTTGCAGAAGCCAATGTGCCATAGCTAAATGACTTCCTCACACTAGAATCCTCCTTGCCCTCGTCCGATTCTCCTTCCTCGAAGTCATCCAGCGAGTCTGAATCAAAGGGGTAGGTGTATTCACCGCCCTCGTCACTCCTGGCAGAGCACCTTCCCTCACTGCCTTCTTCCTCGCGGCAGGCTTTTTTAGCTCTCCTGATCGACACATATTCAGTAAGGATTTTTACCTTTCTAAGGCCAGCTTTAAGTGCAGAAAGCTCATCTTTCTCTGCCAAAAGAGTTTCGCCTGGTTGTGGTGGGGATGGAATGGCCAATATCTGCCTCTGTACTGACTCCGTTGGTTCTTGAGCAGTCCTCAATGCCGATAATCTCAGTGATATCTGCATCATTTTCAAAAGATCAAATTATGAGAATGTAACCAAACAGTAAAGATCTCAATAAATTACAACCACCGATTTAAACAAGTATAGCCAAAATGCATACGCAAAGTGATGGTCGTGGCTCAGTGGCACTGCCGGGAACTGCCAGAGGAATGTTGAGTTCAAACACTTCTTCTTGAGCTGCGGAAGCAAATTCTGCAAGGTTAATGGACGCTGTTCCAACTATGGGAACCTTGTTCTTTGGCCCTAGGCTTAAGCCCTGAATTATGTTTAACAAAAATAAGGTTAGTTTAATTGAAGATGGTCAATAGCATAACTCACACCCACAGGAAACATAAGGTATGCTTCTTGGATACAAAAATCGTGGATATATACCAACCGAAGGACAACTGCAATTAAACGCATAAAGGTACAAAGTACTTGGTCGAGCAACGACAAAACCGTTTAATGACCCACAACTTGAATCAATTCTCAGAGGTAAAGATGCTAAGTATTTAACTCTGGGAGTGCAACAATTCCAAAATAACAAACTGGGGGATAAACGGTTCCAGTTACAATTTCCAGCCAAAGACGGTTATACCATATTCAATAAACCCTTTAAACAAAAGAAAATCGATAATATCCTGCGAAATTATTCCATCTCGGAAACCCAGCATCCACGTGTTTCTAAAGTATCCAGTATCCATTAAGAGCTAAATCACAACTTTGTCCCCAATCCAATTTTATCAGTGCATGGTCGAGCAAAATACATTCCAGATTTAGCGTTTCCCACATTAAACACACGTACATATATACGTTGACAAAAATCTACACATAAGGGCACAGACACACAAGTGCCTCAATATACACATAACGGTCAAGCTTTTTCAAAATTTGAGAGCGCAACATTGCAAAAATAGAAGAAACCCTAAACTGAAGAATCGCAGAAGATGATAAAAAAATTCATACTCACAAATTGAACCAATTATCAATGTTAGAACATTAACCAATTTCCGCATCATTTAAACATATTCACATTAATAAAAGCAAACCCTTGGAATCTACAAAATACCCAAAAACAGATAAACCATCAAGAAAGTCAAAAAGGGTCAACAAGATCAAGAAACACTCACATTCAACACAGCGAAGCCTATCTCCCATGGATGAAAGACGTTGTCTTTGTTACCAGAAAGGCTGCACTCGGTCTGAAACTCCTCCTCCCACTCGACGACACCGTTGGACCCCACAACATCCACCTCTCTCGTGAAATTCCTCTTAACCGTCCGCCTGAACGGGCTGAGAGCGATCTTGGGCCCTTTCCACCTGATCTCCGCCGTCCATCCCGAGACCCCACGATCCTTCTCTGCACCCGCATGCACCGGATCACTACACACCGCCACCGCCGCTACCACCCCTTCCAGCCGCCGCACCACCAGCTTAACCTCGTATTTCTTCGACAGGAGCGGCGGCCACGGCCTCCACCTCATCATCCTCACCACCATTTTCTAGAGAGAGAAAGAGTGTGTGTTTTTAGTGTGTCTGAGAGAGGGATCTACATAAGTAACGATTATAGGGTGTTTTTTTTCTGGTATTGTTATGGATCTTCGTAAATCTTGAGGAAATAAAACGGTTAATGAGGGAGAGATTCAATGGGGGTGTCTGGAGGATTTGTCTCCGAAAAATGCTCCGATTTTTTAGAGAGAGAGAGAGAGAGAATATGCCGTTATCAGACGTGTTGTGTGTGCATAAAATAAAGGAAGGAACAGGAGGTGAGAGGGGGGGCCGGCAATGGAAAATGCTGCTACTGTTCTCTATAGAGAGAGAGAGTGGAGAGGGTTAATAAGAAGAATGTGGTGGCCGGTGGGTTGGACTTGGACTAGAGTTTGATGGAGTGACGGACTTGCACGAACGCGGCTTGTAAAAGCGTGCGAGTGTGGTTGGGAGACTGTAACGCCGTGGGAACAAGGTAGTTGACTTCCGTTGGAGTTTTCGTTTTTGAAGGTCAAAGAAGATCAGGATTGGGCTGGTTGGGAGATCCTTTTTGTGGATTTTTGTAGATTCTGGACGTAGTTTTTGGAGCTAATTACGATCAGTTTTTCAAAATCTTGTTACGCATAGGATAAATTTCAAGGTGTTTTAAACTTTCATGTAATGGATGTAAAAAAATGTAATCTAATTATTTTATCCGTTTCACATAATTTGATCAAATTTTTTTTTCCACCTAAATTAAAGATTTAAATGATATATTGGGTATTTTTCATTCTAACCTTTAGAGAGATGAGGGGAGGAAGTGGGTCAAGAGAGAGAAAAAAAAAAAGGTTAGTAGAGTGTTAAATGTGCAGAGAGAAATCAATAATAAAAGTTAAGAAAGTATGTCCGGAGAGTAAAAATAAGTTGATGGAGATTTAAATGTGAAGAAAATAATAGAATTAAAAAAAGTGTAAAAATAATAAATATGTGAATGTATCTATAGAATATTTCTTAATTTGAAAATGAACAATTTTTGTGAGACGGTAAAAAAAGGAAATATGATCAATTTTTGTGAGATATAGGGAGTAATATATAAGATGAGCGGATGATAAGATTTATGATATAATCGACTTATAAAATGAAAGAACTTATTAACGGATAAAATGAGAGAATATAAAACATTAGATCGCGTCTGGTCATCACACCATACCATCTCTCCATCACCTATAGGGTGAAGATTCTCCCGTAGAAGTTGGATTAATGTAATACATATTTGGCCAAATCTAATTTTTTAAGTAAGAGTACATTAAATATTGATAATCTCGAAGATTACGGTAAATATAGAATTTAATTGTTGGATTGCTTTTGAACGCTTCCTTAAGGCTTTTCATTTTATTTTTCCACTAATAATCAATTGAGGTTTCGCATAATTTGACCATCTCAAATTTAATACCAAACATTGTTATAGGGTTTTAAAGTAGGTACAAAACTTCAACACAAGTAATGAGAGGGTCAAAGGATTCAGACAACACTAGATTTTAGTGAACAATACAGCTTTTCTGGAGCACCTTCCAAAAGCGTGCTAAGGCCTACTTCGCACAGCTCTCCACCAAGAAGAGTCTGGTCAGTAGCTCTCCACCATTCTTACGATCATCATGTGATAGTCATTCATAGAACCGATCCAGATCAACCATGGTTTGACAAAATCAAAGTCGGATCTTAAGACTAAAATTAGGATAATGGAAAAGTGTAGTGATATAACTCAAATATAACTCTCAATAATTGAGGAACACCCGGCGAATCTCAGTCAAATTGGGAGATTTATGATTATCTTATCAGGATTATAAAAGAGTCTTTAGAGATTATGATGTGATCCTCGAGGATCCTAACGCGATCCTAACACATATGGCCTACGGCCCAGTCCTACTAGGACTCTCCCCCTACAGCTATATAAAGGGGTCTACCCCCCAGGTATGAGGACAACTACACACAGACACACGTTGTGTCTTTCATGCTTTTTCAGAGTTATTATTCTGTAGTTGCGCTATGACTTAAGCATTTGAGAGTTCTCCGCTGGGAACCCCACCGGGCAGTCACTCGTTCTCTGTCTTTCAGGTCATCGGTCCAGGCTCGGGTTCCGCAATTTGCACAGAGCATATTTTTAGCAGCAACAGATTGACGCAATCCGTGGGACCTGCCGACCTAGCCGTTTGACCTCAAGAAAATTCAACAGTTTATCCCAAATTGCTTTGGGCTCCATCCGCCCCTGAGGGCACGTATGATGAGAACCTTAAGTTCCGTCAAACCCTCGAGGGTATTTTCATGAGCTCCGCGCTCCATCCGCCCCAAGGGCGTGTACGATGAGAACTTTAAGTTCCGTCAACCCTCGAGGGTATTTTCATGAGCTTTGTTCTTTATCCGCCCCCGAGGGCGTGTACGATGAGAACTTTAAGTTCCGTCAAACCCCCGAGGGTATTTTCATGAGTTCCGCGCTCCATTCGCCTTCAAAGGCACGTACGAGAACTCTAAGTTCCGTCAGACCCCCGAGGGTATTATCATGAGCTTTGAGCTTCATCCGCCCCTGAGGGCGCGTACGACGAGAACTTTAAGTTCCGTCAACCCTCAAGGGTACTTTTACGAGCTTTGAATTCCATCCGCCCCCGAGGGTGCGTATGATGAGAACTTTAAGTTCCGTTAACCCTCAAGGGTACTTTCGTGAGCTTTGAGCTCCATCCGCCCTCGAGGGTGTGTACGACGAGAACTCTAAGTTCCGTCAAACCCTCGAGGGTATTTTCATGAGCTTTGAGCTTCATCCGCCCCCAAGCGCGTGTAAGACGAGAACTTTAAGTTATGTCAAACCCTCAAAGGTACTATCGTGAGCTTTGACATCCATCTGCCCCAGAGGGCGCGTACAACAAGAACTTTAAGTTCCGTCAACCCTCAAGGGTACTTTCCTGAGCTTTGAGCTCCATTCGCCCCCGAGGGTGTGTAAGACGAGAACTTTAAGTTCCGTCAAACCCCCGAGGGTATTTACATGAGCTCCATGCTTCATTCGCCTTTAAGAGCGCATACGAGAACTCTAAGTTCCGTCAAACCCTCGAGGGTATTTTTATGAGCTCTGTGCTTTATCAGCCCTCAAGGGCGCCTACCAGAACTCTACGTTCCACTAGCCAGGGCGATCCCTCGAGGGACGAACACCCCCAAGGGTGACAGGATAGAGCTCGAGTTCTATCCAAAGGGTTTAGCTACAGTTCTAACCCATGAAACGGCAAAGGACTATGGGACTTCATTCCCCCACCATTCTTTTTCAATTCAAAATCCAGCCAAGCGTGAGTGCGAGGCTTCTTTTCCAGCTCTTAGCTGATGATAAGAGTTCGCGACAAAGTAAAACGCAAGCATGATGTGGTCGGCTCGAGCTAAAGAACACACACTTGCACAAAATGAACACCCTCCAAGGAGAGGTGACCCCTCGAGGGGACATTCAAACACTTAGCACATGCAACAACTTGCATGCACAGCTTTGTGCCCTCTCCCGAGAGAGGCTATCATGGGGCACAACCTCTAAAGGATCTCGAGATCGCATAATTCATCTTCCTAAAGATGATTCCGAATAGCCTATTTAGGCAAAATTCTAAAGACTTAGCTCTCGAGAGCTAGGGTTCTAGCGCCCTACTTGGGCAAAGCTTAAAGCTCCCGCTTAGGTCGGAGCACATGGAGGAGAGAAATATTATTACCCCTACAAGTGGATGGAGAATCCCTTATAAATCTGACGCGTGTCTCGAGACACCAGGTATAAACTTCCTCAGCCAAACATTTTGGCTAAGGAAGTGGGGGGCTTATGATATAACTCAAATATAACTCCCAATAATTAGGGAACACCCGGCGAATTCCAGTCAAACTGGGAGATTTATGATTATCTTATCAGGATTCTAAAAGAGTCTTTAGAGATTGTGACGTGATCCTCGAAGATCTTAACTCGATCCTAACACATCTGGCCCACGACCTAGTTCTACTAGGACTCTCTTCTTACAGCTATATAAAGGGGTCTACCCCCAAGGTATGAGGACAACTACACACAGATACACATTGTGTCTTTCATGCTTTTTCAGAGTTATTATTATGTAGCTGCGCTCTTACTTAAGCATCAGAGAGTTCTCCGCCGGGAACCCCACCCATCGATCACTCGTTTTCAGTCTTACAAGTCATCGGTCCAGGCTCGGGTTTCGCAATTTGCGCGGAGCATATTTTTAGCAGCAACATGTAGGATTATTGGATCCGATGATGATCTCAAGATCACAGAGTGCTAGACCTGTGACATCTTTCAGGAATATGTAGACATACTCCTATTTATTCAATATGCATATCAATGTCATCTATAAACATGCAATAAGTGGCAAATGATACTAACACCTCAACCGTTAACATGTTATCCATTTTTATTTTCATGTTGTCGAGAATATGAAGAAAGGTGTAGTATTAACACATATACTTGAGAACAATCTCTTTTTGGTGCTTGGTTATTAATTCTATCAAAAAACAAAAGAATATCTCACTTTTGGTGTTTTGATACCATTTCCAATTTTCGGCATTTAATCGACACATAAGGGACTCAACCTTCGCAGCTAGTCACAAACTCTCTCAGTACATCTTTCACGATCCAGTCACGAGAACAAAAATCTCTTCATTTGTTCTCCTTAATTTGTTTCCCTCGTTGAAGGAAGTAACATTGTTCACCTTGTCATGTTTCGTCGTCTCCATGCTCATAATCAAAGCTTGAAAAAGCTCCAAGCCATAGACAAACCTTCACCAACATCTGTGGCCACTTGTCTTAGAATTCTGATCCCACCCATAGAATTTTTTTCGAATTTGACAACATGCCTCTTTGTAAGATATAGACTATGGACTTTCTACAGTGTCATCTTAATTTGGATGCACGCTTGTTAATTCTTGTTAGGATTTAGTCTCTAGACACTTTAAGATTACTTTCGACATATTATCGACTAATTTTCTGATTTTTTTTTCACGCTTCAGATAGTGATTCCATAAACGAGGTGCAAGGAAATTAGATTGATTATAGTATATGATATCATGTAGCTGCTGCCAATAATGTAGGACGTGAAACTTGTGCAACTAGAATGTCTGAATCTTGCCCATTTATTCTTCATCATCGTCATTTGTTTCTTTTCTTCTCCACCTACAGTATTAAGAAGTAGTAAAAAAAAAAAAAAGGAAAGGAAAAGGACATATTGAGTAAATAGAACTTCTGCATAATTAACAACATTAGCTTGCGTGTTGCAAATATTTATTGCTGTATTTTAGATAATTTTGTTCTTATGTTCTAGTATAACTAAAGAGGCTAAAGACTATTGGAAAAGTTGCTCCGAAATATTAATCACTTACTAGCTTTAACCCCGTGCGTTGCACACGGAAACAGTATATTACGATTATCAAAGTATTGAACTATATAGGAAGAATTTGTTTTCTCTTCATGTTTTTCGCTGAAAAACTTAAAATTGCAGTACTTGATAAGAGTAATATAATGTTGCTCTTAAACCAATTATATAAAGAAGCATCTCTAAACGTTTAATCTGTAAAGAAATATGAGACTTTTATCCTTTGAAATTGAAGTAACATCAAAAGTAATTATCTAATTTTTAAATGGGTAGATTTTCGTGCCAAAGATAAGGAAAAAAGAGCAAGAGATAGAACACGCATTTGAGTATGGAAGGAGAAAAAGATAATTCCTAATTTGAATATCAAATTTAAGAATAAAATTGATTATAATTTAGAGTTAATTTAGTGATTGGTTTATAAAAATAATTGTAAACTCATATTGTTAAGAAATTGTAAGTATTCTATATCATAAATAAAAACAAAGAAAGTAAAAACGTTGGAGATAGTAGGATTAGTTTACAAAACTGGATGAGGTTTTTTACTTTGAATTAAAACCATCAAATTAGCTTGGGTTATGTGCAAATGACATTAGTGAAAGTATATTGTCGTTAAAATTTTATTGTGAAGTGGAGATAAAAACAATTATGCACGTCGGCAAAAATTAGATTAAAAAAGAGATATATGAGGTATTGACATAATTTGTGTGTGTAAGAGAGAATGAGGTGAGAGAGAAAGCAAGAGAAAAAAATGGAATTCAAATCAAATTGAATAGGTGACAGAGAGAAAAGAAAGGAATCCAAATCATAATTAAAAAGTTGAGTAAATTCAAAATAATTTCAAAAGTTAAAATTGAAAAGTCTACATGGCAAGTTAAGAGAGTGTCCAAGTAAGCGGTGACTGGACAACATTCTCTCAGTTCCAGCTTTCATATATATATAATTAGATTTACGCTAAACGTTGTGTTTTATATCAGTTTGCTCGCCAAATTACGTTGTACTGGATGTTTATTTACTTACTAGTTTTATGTGTGTTAGTGTCAAATAATTTCCTATACTATTCTACTACCAGCATGGATGATTGAAAAAATAAGAATGAAAATGGCTCTAATGATGACTGCGACCATTAAAGACATGGTTAGCCCATTTGAAACCTAATATAGCTAAAATTTCACTCCCAATTAAGGGATGACACGTGTCACCTAATGACTTTCAGTCATATTTGGTCAACTACGTAATTTATACTGACTTTATTGGTAAATTGGGATTCTGAAAAGACTCTAATTTAATCTCCAAAGATCAGGTTCAAGGCCCAGCTACCACATTTAGTTCTGTTAGGGTTCTAACACCCATATCCATATAGAGGGGGCTCCCTCAGTTACGCAAACGACTAATCACGCAGATACACACCGTGCTTCATGCTTTAACTTAAACATCAGAGATTTCTCATGATGAAACTCCAATCCAACGGTCACTCTTTTTTCTCTCTTGCTGGTCATCGTTCCAGGCTGTGGTTCGCAATTAAAATTTTAGCAGCAACAGATTGGCGTTATCCAAGGGACCACGACATGGAACATGACCAATTATTCAGCTTCTAGCAAATATCGAGTCAAGCTATCCAACCGAGATTATTGTCCACAATCGCACTTGTCAAACCAAAGGCTCATGCAATTGGCGCATGACACCCACTTACTAGACATCTGCTTCAACAGAAAAACGTCAAATTCAACATGATGTCCAGCACTTATGAATCGAAGAAATGACAATCTTGTAAAACCCGTTCGCCTACCCCTCCTCTGCAAAAAGGACGACTTAGGCCATCAAATCAACGACAGATTGTTCAAGACCTCTCATGCAGATTTGACCAAGGAGATCCACGAACTGAAGGACTTGTTAAATACCCTTTTGAAAACTTTAGATGTCACCAGGGTTTCGAAATCTGCAAACCTTTCTCACTGTGACCCAAGTGACCTACGCCTTCGTCTTTCATCAAAATCAAGTTATGGCAAGAAGTAAGACTCAAGGGATGACCCAACCTATGAGCCAGAGAGCAAACATGTACCAAAAATGGTTCCTGTTATCGAAAAGACTCATTGGAGAAAGACATATCGTATTCGTCTCTTTACAAGCATGACGCCCTCAAGGCGTCTCGGCCCAATATGGGTCGTCCCTAAGGATGGTCTCCTCTTAGATTGATACCCTCTATCTAAACTTCAAGATGTCCTAATGTGACTTGTATGATGGCAGTGGCGATCCGAGATAACATGTTCACCAATTCGAGACCTATATGATGGTATTCTAGGTCTCAGACGACGTCATGTGCCGCGCCTTCCTGAAGGCACTGTGGTTCAAGTTTGGTCCTCCCAGGTCCATCCGCTCCTTCTCCCAACTATCTGACCTCGTTCAGAAGCATTTTCTGAGTATCTAATCCAGATAGAAGAACCCCACAAACCTCCCCAAAATAATGCAAAACGAATCTCTCTCCCAATATCTTGGTGCCTTCAATGGAGAGACGCTAGAGGTGGACAATCTAGACAATTCAGTTTAGTATATAGTTTTTCAGCGCTGTCTCCGCCCTACATTAAAGTTGGCATTTTTTGTAAATAAGACTCCTCTTGGTAATATGAGGACCCTTTTATGCAAGGCCCAAAAGTACATTCGGGTAAAAGAATATTCAAAGACCTATTAAGGATACGCAATGGAAATGAACCAAGAATAAGGCAAGCGAGTGCTAGAGGAAAATGGTCCTGAAGATGAAGGAAATTCTAAGTGTTCGAAGCGATACGAGCGGCGCCCGTAGGAACCACTCTACATGAAGAAACGCTGTTGAGTGGTAGTCCGTCAGAAATCCTACATGAAATCAAGAATACAAAGGAGACTTGAAGATCTACATAGCCAAGCCTGACCGAAAGGGAAACGCCCCAACCACAAAAGATAGAGTGGAATGACAAGAAAATACAGGTGTAGCGAACCGCCTTGAAAGGTTTAAACCTAAAAAGGTCTAACTCGGAGTCTCCATCTTATGTTATTGTTAAAAAGAAACAAATGAAAAATAAGAAAAACCTTAAAAGACTTTAAAGTGCCCAACTAGGCTCCTAATTTACCAAAATTAGAGATGATGGACTCGGGAACTAAGTTATACAATGGGAAGTTTGCATTAGGCACCCGTCATTGGCCTTTTAAGACATAACACATAGACACGCGAACGCGCGCACGCACACGCACGCACACACAGGTATATATATATATATATAAATCTATAAATATATATATATATGGAGATTTTAAAATGCTAGTGCTAGCAAGTTGCCAACTCTCTGGTTAATCCTTTTCAACCCCTTAACTTTTAAGTTGTTCACTTAAAACACCTCATACTTCTCAAAAGACTAAGATTGACCCCCATCTCCAAATTAGAACATATCATTCCTGACCAAAGGAGAATTTGGTCATACTAAATTGGTACCAGAGTCTAATCAAAGGCGAGATTTAACCCGAAAAAATCATGAAAATTCCTTATTTATTGTATCACATGGCAGGAATTATACACTTAGACCATAGAGTCGAAAAAACTGAGATAACCGAATTATCAAACCAAATAATTGATGTATCTCATGAAACTTTAAATAGCTGTAGAACTCTAAATAAGATAATATCTCAGATATTAACTGAATTACACAATTCAGATAAAGGGTTAGGAAGTGAAACCACGTCCTAAACTCAGATAACTTCTTATCAAACTTTGAAAGTTATGACACTACCAATAAATACTATAGAACTGAAACTTCATATGTATTTGAAGAAGTTATAGCATACAGTGGTAGCGAAGGCGAAAGAAACCCCTCTTCGAGTGTCTCAAAAGACACCAAAGATCCCGTAAAGGGAATAGGTGCAGAAGAAATAGAAAAAATAATAAACAACTACTTAGACAAATTAGAAAAACAAAAATCATTGAAAAAATCAATGATGAATGAAATAAATCTAGATGTTCTAAAAGAACAACAATATAAACAAGAAGAAAAAAGAGCCATATCAGAAGTGAATAATGCATTTTCTAATATGAATTTACGGAACGGATAAACCGATCCAAACTATGTAGGAGCGTGGAATCCATAACTAAATTTAGAAAGAAATTCTAAATTTAATAAACCCCCTATAAGGACAAATTTAAAACAAGAATTTTTCCCGAAAAGTGGAAGAAATAAGCCCGTAAATCAATACGACATATATTTTGATATCGATTGCATTTCAAATACTGAAGAAACAATCAATAATTGGGCAGAAACCTTAAGAATTGTCACGATATGTGGTAATTTAACAAAAAGGCATGCTATGAGACATTTTATTCGAGCAACCTAGCGAGAAACACAATTAGGTTCTGAAATGGCATAGGAGACAATGAAATAATAATTGAAGCCAAGAGCAAGCTCAATATTTCTGAAGAATGGATAATGCTTTATGCAGATAACCTCAAAAGATCTATAAATAATATAGGTATTAAAGAAAATAGTGCTTTCACAAATTTGACAAAACTGCAAATATGTGATATGTGCTATGTTAAAAATTATACTTGTAAATTTAAAAAATACTTTTACAAGTTAGAACTCAGAGATAGTCTTTATTGGCAAAATCAATTTATTGCCAAACTCCTTAAACCATGGGACGAGTTAGCAGAAAAAGAATTTATTAAACTCCAAAATGACGGAATGCTTTGCAATTCCGTAGGAGGAAGAATCGCAGTTTTAGAAGAAGTTCTAAAGAAATATTGTACTGAAGGACAGTCAATAAAAGATATGAAAAAAGCTTATATGAGTTAGGACTATTGTTTTAAAGTCGATAACATGGTAAACCACTATGGATGCTAAAAGAAGCCAAACTTCACGAAGAAAAAATTTGAGAAGAAAAAATTTGGAAACGAAAAAAAGATATGTGAAGAAATGGAAAAAATTTCAGAAAAGAAAATTTAATCCATCAAGAGAAAAACCAAAACCATGGGGAAGATATATTAGGAAGAAATCTAATATTTCGTATAAAAACCTTCATGTCTAAAAGGGAAATCACTAGAAGAGTGTGATTGCTACTGGTTAAGCGGCGAAAAAGGTCATTATGCAAATAAATGTCCAAGTAAGAAAAACAAAACACAAAATATAAAATATTTCTTATTTGCTGAAGAAAGATACGAGCCAACATGGGATACAAATTAGATTCTGAAGACGAAGCAGAAGAGCTTGTCTCAGAATACGACTACGAATCTGATGATGAAACAACATCAGATGACGAAGAAAGTTTAAACAAAACTTTAAAAGGAGTAGGCACGATCTTCATGTTGTTAGAAACTTATGAGAATGAAGAAGGGATGATTACATGATATAATAACATAATTAGTCAGAGTGAATCAATTGAGGAAGAAACTCTCAGTTCTACTATAAACCATTGGGAGTTGCCTAAAATCAAGTTTGGAGAAATATACAAAAACTTCATACTCAGGTTCAGGAGTAAGATGAATGTAGAGATTTCTGAAAGAGAAACCTCAGTAGGTCAAACTGAAGAAAGAATACTAGACATTCCTCTCTTAAAGACAGATAAGGAAAAACAATACCTTAGAAAATGATATCACTATGTCCATACCATTCGGTATGATACAAGTTAGTCTTTATCCATTATTCATTGAGGGCAGAGATACACCAGTCATCTGTTGTTTAACATACAATCGGTGGAGACCTTTTGAAAAAGCCCTAATAGGAGGGGGTATCCAAAGTAATTTGTATAACGGACCAGTTTGGTTTAAAACTACAGCAAACTACTTCATGTCCTTAAAAGATCATTATCTTAATAAAGCATTAGGACTGAGGATTTAGACTCAAGACATGACCGGATTACGAGAAGTTTGCAAAAACATTGTAGTACAATACCGACTAATTTACAAAGTAGTAAATATCACTAATCCACTAAGTACAACGCTAAACAGGGAAGTAGAACTATTTGAACAAATAACTAGTAATGTTGAGCAATAAAAGCACGGAAGATAAATCCAAAGTAATTATCATGGCCTAAAAAATGGATGTTGGGAGGCTTAGCCAGTAAACAACTAGAACACATGCATATTAGAGAAAATAAAGGTATTGTTCTCCTCGAAGAAAAAAGGAGACACTTTGTCTCTTCAACACCTTCCACGTCTACAAATTCAAAAGGCAAAGGAAATGAAAAAATGATAGAAGAAGCTATCAAAGAAGAAGACAGTTCTAATGAAGACATCATATGGTACAAAACAATTATCATTCAAATCAGGTGTAGGAATCATACACGTAAGGACCACAACAACATTAAATGACACTGTCAAGAAGAGGCTTAAAGAAAAAGGATTGACATGAGATAAGCTTAAAAAGGGGTATTCAAGACAATATGAGTATTATCAAAAGTAAAAGAAGGTCTAGAAAAATGAATAATAAACGGATGACAGTAAATCCAAACAATTCTTATATAGAATTAAGTTTTGACTTCCAGGGTTATCACCCTTTCAAAATAGACGATTTAGTAGATACTGGAGCATCCTATTACCTGGCACGACCAGGAATTTTACCCTTTGAAAAATGGATCAAAATAAATCAACTCATGAGCATGCGAATGTCAAATGGCGATGAGTTCAAACCAGAATATGAAGCATATGATATTGCGGTCATAATAAATGGAAAACAGTTCATTATAGAGCGATTAATCTAATTGGACAATGATTTTCTAATAGGAAATGCTTTCCTCAAACAAGTTGAAAATCGACCATTTATTCAGAAAGAGTTTCATATTGAAATACAACGTCAAAAAATTCCGTTGTTAAAATATGCTGCTAAAAATGTAAATTTGATTTTCGTCTAGAAAAACTAGGAGAAATCCAAAAACATATCCAGAGTGAGTCTCTCTATGCAGCCTAGCGTGGTGAAGAGAACAAAAAAGACTAATGGAAAATGTTACTTGAAGAAGAAGTAATCAAAGAAATGACAGTTGGGTTAAAGAAATAAACCAACATTATCAATATTCAATACAAACAAGGAAAAGAAATTTCTAGTCTTAATAGTATAAAAAAATGTTATAAAATAATTTTAGTGATGACCCGCTAAAATTATGGGAAAAGGATAAACCTTAGGCAACATTGACCCTCAAGGATAAAGATTATATGGTTAACGTAAAACCAATGCAACATAGTCTTGAGATGGTTATGAAATTTGAACGTCAGATTCCTGAAATACTAAAACAAGGGTTAATAAGACCCAGTGAGAGTCCTCATTAAAAAACAAGGGTTAATAAGACCCAGTAAAAAACATGCAGAAAAGGCTAGAGGAAAAGCCAGATTAGTCATAGACTATAGAGCTTTAAACACAGCAACAGTCAAAGATGGCTATAAAATTCCAAACAATGATATGCTGATAAACAAAATTTAGCTAGCCAACTTTTTCTCGAAGTTTGATTTAAAAAGCGGATACTGGCAAATCAAAATTGAAGAATCATCAATTCATTAACTGCCTTTAGCGCACCACATGGGCACTATGAATGGATGATGTTACCATTCGGATTGAAAAATGATCTGCCTTTATTCCAAATAAGGATGTATAACATTTTTAGAAAGCATGGAGATTACTGTGTGGTGTACATAGATGACATATTAGTATTCTCAAAAACAAGAGAAGAACATAGAAATCATCTAAAAAAGATAACACAAGAATTCATTGACCATGTATTAGTACTATCACAAAAGAAATGTAAATGGGAACAAATCACGATTAACTTTCTAGGATTGAGAATAGAAGACAGTAGAAAAATTGTACTTCAAGATCACATAGCTAAAAAAATTAAGCTATTTTCAGAATAAGTCAATGATGTAAAGCAACTTCAATGATTTATTGGGTCGTTAAATTATGTGAGGAAATTCATCTCTCATTAATCAAACCTAATAGAAACTTTAAGTAAAAAGCTTACAAAAGGAAAATGGATATGAGAAGATGAAGATACCCAAAATGTTTTATGGATAAAAGGCCAGGTAAGAATCCTGCCAAAATTAAGCTTGCCTAAACAAGTAGACAAGTTAGTTCTAGAAATCGACGCTTTTGAACATTGTTGGGGTGCAGTATTAAAAGCAATACCCTCTTATCAAACTGAAGAATAGTTGTGTGGATACTAGAGTGGAACCTTTAAGAATGCAGAAACCCAGTATCACATAAACGAAAAAGAGTTTTAGCTATAAAATGTGGCATAATTTTTTTTTTATATATATTTCTAGTTTCAAAACACTTTCTTATTGGAACAGATAATAGGTATTTTAAAGCTTTCTTTAAAAGAGAACTAAGAGATGTTAGTCAAACAAGGCTTTATCAATGGCAACAATGGTTCAATTATTATACTTAACCATCAGGGAAATTCGA
>JAVXUO010002477.1:0-62827 GCA_033065855.1 Escallonia rubra | reverse complement strand
ATGGGAAGTGTAACCCTCGTTGGCAAGAAACTCATCCCACATTTATCAAACTTAACAGAAACCTTAAGTAAAAAGCTTAGAAAAAGAAAATGGATATGGGAAGATGAAGATGCCCAAAGTATTATATGGATAAAAGGTCAGGTAAAAACCCTGCCAAAATTAAGCTTGCCTAAACAAGGAGACACGTTAGTTCTAGAAACTGACGCTTCTGAAAATTGTTGGGGTGCAATATTAAAAGCAATACCCCCTAATCAAGCTGAAGAACAACTGTGTGGATACTGGAGTGGAACCTTTAAGGATGCAGAAACTCGGTATCACATAAACAGAAAAGAGTTCTTAGCTATAAAAACGTGACATAAAATCTTTTTACATATTTCTAGTTTCAGAACACTTTCTTATCAGAACAAATAATAGGTGTTTTAAAGCTTTCCTCAAAAGAGACCTAAGCGATGTTAGTAAACACAAGACTTTATCGATGGCAAAAATCGTTTAGCTATTATACTTTTGATGTAGAATACATCTCATTAGCCAAAAGTGCACTTGCAGATAGCCTAACAAGGGAATTATGGTTTATGATGTAGGGAGTTGTTGTTACTCCAAAAAAGACTACTCAAAAGGCCTTAAAGAATGGTATGAAGCAGGAGATCCTGAAGTCGGTTTACTAGGAGAACCATCAGGAAAATTCGACTACTACGTCATTTATCCTAAAAAGAAAGATGACAGTTCTTTGTCACTCACAAATCCTCTCCCAGTAGCGGAAGAGGATGGTTGGAAGTACCAACCTGAATGTCCTGGAACAGGACGATACAAAACTAAGCGTTCAAAACCCATGCATAAGTTTTGGAATAAAGAGAGTGCTGAAACCTCAACAGGAAGGTGCCCTAAACAAGTGGGGAAGAAAATAAAAAATTATTATCCTAACAACAAGGATCTAAAAAGAAAGTAGCAACTGACGAAGATGAAAAATCTTCAAAGCAAAAAGCTACCATAACACAAACCAATGATAATAAAACAAAATCATTTTATCATCCAGGGTTACGTGAAGAGAGTAAAAATTTCTTTTGAAATGTCTGGCATTATCTGAGGAAAAATTACCGAAAATAGTTACGAAGAACCCTTAGTCAATTAACTGATTATGTTAAGCATTTAGAAGAAAAACAGAAAAACTTAATATAAACGATGAAGAAGTAATGATAATCTAACAAGAAAAGGAAGAAGAATTCGGTTGCTAGAAGAACTAGAATCATTACTCCCAGCTGATATCACTACAAAAATAAAAAAACTAGTTAGGAAAGAGAATGAACACGAAGAGATCCTTCGCAAACCAGAAATGAAGGCATTCCTGAATTGGGATTATGGATGGTTAAGCCTCACATTACCATTAGATAAGGTTGATCTTAAATGGATTGAACATGGACTCGTAGACACGTTCGAAATAAATTGAGATGATTATCAACTCATCGATAATCTTCCAACTATAGTTTGATATGCTCTTGAAGTTATGAGATTCAGTCGACAGATTATCACAGTCCAAACACTGTCAACACTGGCAGAAAGAAGCGAAATCAAATTCTACCAACCATACTAGATTTGGTTCATTTGTCGATTAGCTAATAAAAAGTTAATAAATTTCTACCGACAACACAAGGATGAGCTATGGAACACGTATAATCCAGAGAAAGATAAGATCGAAAGAATCAATTGTGTTCTTGCAACAATTGAAAGTATGGTCGCCGATCCCATAGAAACATGTTTTTGTGACGGACGAAGTATGGTAATCCTGAAATGGTGTAGAGCATCCATAGAGCCCTCCAAATAGGGTCAAGATCAGGTAATCAAACTCTATCAACAGTTCAACAGCCAAGGAAAAGAAGAACCTGATTTGCCTAGCCAAACTTTTGAGCTGTACAAGAAAGTGCGAGACCATAGGATAGCCATGATTGAAATGGACATAATGCCCAGCAAAAAATGACAAAGCCAAGTTGGAAAGAGAATAAAGATGTCTGCCACAATAAAAGAAAGAAGATCCTACAAAAAGTAATAGAGGATTTTCACTATAGAAGAATCCTATGTGCCTGATCTTTTCATCTATAAAAAGGGTCGAAGTAGGAGAAAGTTTGAGAAAGTGTGAAGTGTGCAAAAGTGTCAGAGTGTTAAGGGTGTGAGGTGTGCTAAAATTTTGTGTGTGCAACAATAGAAGGAACCATTCATTTCTATTGCTTCTATGTAATATTTCCTTTCCAGTATAAATAAAGAGGTATTGATTATAGTGCGACATCTTCTACTGTATTTTTCAAACAAAAATCCTGAAAGCTTGAGAGTGTTTGATAATAGCCATTAGTTAAATCTGAGAAACGTAAGGCAACGAGCTGTGTATCCACTGGGTGAAAAACTTGATTATCGAAAAGTAACAGGAAAAGCATGGCGGGCGTACATTCAAATACCAAGAGCAGCATCTCTGTAAGTAGCATTATATCCTGAAATGACTTTATAGTTTATATTGTATGTGACAAAGTATTAGGGTGCATAAAATAATATTTTTCTGAAGTTTTGGGGCTAGATTGCAAATTTGTTAAAGTACTAGGGTTATTTAGCACTATTAAAGAAGAATATTTAATCTGGACCGTCCATAAATAACAGATTGACGGCTATATCGTGTTGGCAAGAAAATTAATTTGCCTGCGCGGGTAGTGGATCGCCTCCCTATATATATATTCACACACACACGCCCACGCGCGCCCACACGTGTGTGTATGTGTGTGAAGAAGCATATGTGTGGCTAGCCCTAGGCAAGTTGCCTAAAATAGTCACTTAAACTACGTAGTATTGCAACAAAAGTAATTACTGCCCCTTTTTTTCTTCTTCTTTTTTTTATTTGTCCTTTTTTCTACCTAAATCGTGTCTACTAAGCCACAAGCGACACCAATCTCGGCAACCATTGTCATCACCACCGACAAGCTTCATGGTACTGTCGCCTTTGACTTCCGAATACTATCAGAGCAACAATAACCTTAACCGCTATCTAAATGACCTCCGAGTCTTAAGACCACTCATAACCAGCGTGCAATTTTCTGCCCATCAATTCTGAACGGCACCCTTCGAGCGGCGGTGATGTCTCTCTCTTAACCTCGCCACACCGAGGCCTCGGCTACACCACCTTTGCTAATGTGCCAACACCACCGGTTTGACCACCACTCCCACAACCGTAGGTCACCCCATAAACCATCCTATCCATCGTTCAGAAATCTCTGCACGAGGTTGACCATAACCACAAACCAACGTTAAAGATGAAGCTGAAAAGCTCGCCTCATCACAAAAAATCTGCAAATTGCTACAAAACTGGACCAATACAACAAAAGCCTACATCACACATATATTCTAGATCTGAGCACCTTCTTCGTCGAGGTTGGGGCTCTCTGTCAATGATGCTGTGCAATTTTACACCCCGAGTTTCATCTGAATTAGTATTAGGATGATAAGGTGGATATTTCTGTAGAAATCTAAACAAGATAATATCTCAGATATTAACTGAATTATACAATTCGGATAAAGTGTTTAGAAGTGAAAACCGTGTCCTAAATTCAGATAACTTCTTATCAAACTTTGGAAGTTATGACACTACCAATAAATACTATACCAACAAAACTTCATATGTATATAAAGAAGTTACAACATACAATGGTAGCGAAGGCGAAAGAAAACCCTCTTCGAGTGGCTCAAAAGATAACAAAGATCCCGTAGAAGAAATGAGTGTAGAAGAAATAGAAAAAAATAATAAATGACTCTTTAGACAAAGTAGAAAAATAAAAATCATTGAAAAAATCAATGATGAATGAAATAGACCCAGTTGTCATAAAAGAATGACAATATAAACAAGAAGAAAAAGGAACGTACCATATCATAAGTAAATAAAAGCGTTTACAGATATGAATATATGGAACATAGAAACTGATTCAAATTGTATAGGAATGTGGAATCCAAAATTAAATTTAAAAAGAAATTCTAAATTTAGCAATGCCCCTATAAGGACAAATTTAAAACAAGAAGTTGTCCCCAAGAATGGAAGAAATTTAAAACAAGAATTTGATATCGATTATATTTAAAATACTGAAGAAATAATCAATAATTTGGCACAAACCTTAAGAATTGCCATTAGAGGTGGTAATTTAATAAAAAGGCGTGTTAGAAAACATTTTATTCGAGCAACCTGCGAGGAAACGCAACTAGGTTCTGGACAGCATAGCAGATAACAGAAGGATAATTGAAGCCCAGAGCAAGCTTAATATTTCTAAAGAATGGATAATGTTTTATGCAGATAACCTCAAAGGAGAGTTCTGGGGAATATCTATAAATAATATAGGTATTCAAGAAAAAACTACTTTCACAAATTTGACAAAACTACGAGTATGTGATACCTATAATATAAATAATATAGGTGAAACTTCTGAGTCCCCAAACAAAGTAAACGATGGGCACTGAAATTGTTCCGTTTATGTTAAAGTAACAGACTTTCCGGTTAGACTTGCTTAACTTCGGATCCAAATAAGGGTTTATATCCGAATGCCGGGTAAGGATTTATATCCGACCCCTTGTTTCGATAACTCGTACTTGTAAGTATTCTTTCGATTTACTTATGGCTATTGTCGAACACTGAATTAAGCATTGATACCAGCCTGTAATTACCAAGAAAAACACCCTAACTTTGAACCTGAATCGGTTATTTGAAAATGTTATCGATGCTCACCTGTTATTACATGCTGAGTCAATTCGATAATTGTTTGAATTCTTTCTTCTGAATTGTTGTGCTTAGATTCGATAACTATTTGTAATCGTTCTTGCTATTTGTTTGTGGTTATTCTGGAATTCTGAGTGATGAATTATATCAGTATGCTTAATTGTTATTGAAACCTTAGTTGTTTGGTGCATTTTATTGCATTTAAAGCAGTAAATTTCTTGTTGATTCTATGATTGTTGGTTTTTGTGTTCACCTGAGAATCTGTTTTGTGGGGAGACGTTATAAAGGGTCTGAACCTACATAATTATGTAGGGCTAGTACCTTAATAAGAAGGTCAAGTTATTTTACATCATGCATTGCATGTGTACACTTTCCGTGTACTGCTTGATTGCTTCTGCCCAGGATCAACATTTCTGAATTTGTTTACATTATATCTTACAATGATGGTTTTAAGAATGATGTTCAAATGAATGCCTTGTTATCCGATTGAAAGGGATCGAATAAAACTCCTCCTCATATTGTGATCGATGTTCAAATGAATATCTTATCTGATTGAAGGGGATTGAGTGAAACTCCTCCCCAATTGTGATCAAACTATTTGTGATTGTCTGAAACCCTTCCCCTACTTTCTTTGAAGTATCTGTACTCGTTTTGAAACCCTTCGAAAAATCATCATTGCATTGTATTTTAAAATGAAGCTTTGAAAATGAACTTCGAACGATCGTTTTGGTATTTGATTATAATTGTTAATGTTCGCTTTGGAAACTGGGATGATTATTATTGTTTGTTTTGATGTCTATCTATAATCATCTTTGGTCGTTTTTGGTTTATGCCTATGACTGGTTATGATCGTTTGAAAATTATCAAACTGTTCATGATTGTTGGAATGTTTAAAAAATTGTCCTAGAATGAACTCTTGAATCGTTTTGTAAGTTTTTTCGGTTGTCCTTGAATGATCTTACTGAGCTCTCAAAAGCTTACCCTTCGTTTGACTCCCTTCTGCAGGTGATCAATTCTAGAAAGCTCGGGAATGGGTTTAGAGTTTGTGTGAGATTCTGGTTAGGCCACCATTACGGTATAATAAGACCCTTGCGTGGGTCAGTACTGTTAACTCGTTCTACAAGAACTCGAGTTTGTAAACAGCCTAAGTTTAATAGTTTAAGTATAAGCAGTTTTGTATTTTTATATTTTGAAGATTTGAGTTGATGTCTAGTTAGATGCTCGGAAGTATGTGTCAGTAAATACGATTTGACAGGTTTGGTGTGATGTGGTAGGTTAACGTTTCGAGAGTTCGGGGCGATGGAGTCTGGATTTTGGGATGTTACACACTCAGCTCACCTGAATTACACACACACACACACACACTCACTCACTCACTCACTCGCTCTTCACACACACACCTACTGCCGAACACACTCACACAACGCACCCATTTCACTCACTAATACACCCATAAGCCTCACTCAATTTCTTCCTACAACACACAATTCACACACCATTACACCTGTACACACACTTATAGACACACACTACACAGCCGTGTTCACGGCTACGAACACACACACACCCACACACACACATACCCACCCACCCCGCTGAAACACACATACATCCCACGGTTTCTCACATTGAAACCTTACACTAACACCTACTTACTACCCCTATATACACACACTCATAACTGAAAACTCACATATATAAACACACAATACACAACAGTGTTCACGGTCGTGTATACATACACTTTGCACCAGATTTACACCCCCCCCCCCCCCCCGCGATCTTTATCCCCCAAAAATCAACCACGAGGAGTAGGAAGTACCCTTTTGAGAAACCCATCAACTTTTGCTCCAATTTCTCTCCCTTTTTCTCTCTTTTCCCTTGTTCTTCTTGCCCCCTCGAAGCTCTGTTTTTTTGTTCTTTCACTGTTTCTTCCTCTTCGAATTTCCTCTTTTTTATTTTTTTTCCTGATTTAGTTTTATTTTATTTAATTCCTAAACCATAAAAACAACCCTTAGTTTAATAATAAATTGCATTAGTCATCATCTAGAATAAGGAGGAGGTGGCATCCACTAAAAGAATTTCTCTAAAATTTTAACACCTGAGTACCAACTTTCCAAAATTACAAAATAGCCCCAAAGTTTTTCAAATTTACAAAATGACCCCAAAAGTTTTCAAAACTACATTTTTGCCCCAAATTTATTTTAAACTCCCATACTATATAAATACCCGAGCATTGCTCAAAATTAGCGCCCGTTTATTTTTCAGGCCACAGATAATTACTTTTAAACCCCTCAAAAAGTGCGTAAATTAACGATGAAGCTATTAGAAACATAAAGACGATTGATTGCCGCTATATAGGGGGTAAATGAAGATTCCTCCAACCGAGGTAGTAGCCAAATTTTTTCCCCTGTCTATTCATTGAAAACAATCTCAATGAGTCTTATTTTTCTTTCTGCTGGATGAAATTATACCAAACTTGTGCAAGAATGTATCCTGAATATCATGCTTGGGGAACCTAAAGAACACCGACAAGAAATTAACTTCTCTTTATTGGCAATTACTTGCTCCAATGCAAGTAGAAACGAAAAACATAGCTTAGGAGAAAATCTTGTAGAGCTCTCTTCTACTTTTTGAGGAAATTCTGGAACCATTTTGCTGAAAGTTTTGGATATCTCTTCAACCCATTTGCGAAGTCTACGAAGTTGAGGCCAAACCGACTTGTGTAGCCCGAATCCCATTCAAAATTGTCCATGATTGCCCATGCAAAAAATCCCCTCACATCAGCACCCTCCCTGCAATTGTGAAGAGTTAAAGGAATCGGCGGGTAATTTCATGAACTAGCATGGTGAACAAACAGAACAATTCTCTTTTCTTGCACGGCTTAGAACTCACTTGATTGCCTGGACCACATTTAGCAAATGGCGTTGATAGTACATTATTCGGAAGTTGTCCGTAAGCGATTGCTGAAGCGTCAGTGAAGCATTATTTTTCTCATCGATTCCTACAATAAAATGATAAGATGTTATGAATTGTCTTTTGTTTTTAGCCAAATAAATTAAGTTGATTGTTGCTCTTGTAAAAAAGTAAAGCAGCTACCATTTTCTGTGATGTAAACAATGGGATTGTTATACTTCTCCTTGATGTAAAGTAGAGTTAGCCGCACCCCTTGTGGATAAACATATAGCCAATCCGAACCAGCCTGTAATACAGTACAGTATAATCGAGATAGTTTATTAGATTTGAGATACATCATTTTCTGATACTGAAAAAATCTGTTTCTTAGGAGAAGTTTTGTGCATTTACGAAGTGAATTTGGTGAAAGGCAAGCACGCTCCCATAGAGAATATTTTGGGTGAATCACAACAAATTGTGTTTGTGTTGGGCCGTGCCAAAATTGCATTTGGCACCAAATGATAGAAGCATTTAAGCTCTCAGAGATGACGTCGTTTAACTTGCTCAAAATGTTTACTTACTAATTAACTACAGCAGTAATAAACACTATACATTGTGAGAGTTAAGTGTACCTTTTCACCAATGGGGACTCCATTTCTCTCAGCTGACACAATGAAGCATTAATATTCTTAATCAGCAAGGAAGTTAAAGAACTCGCAAGAATATAAGAAAACAAGGACTGATCTGATAATGAACTTACTTGTGAGATTAGCTCTATTGTCTGTTGTGTAACTTACGTTGACATCAGCATTGGAAAAGCTCGTCAAATGAGCTGCATAATTAGCGGTATAGTAGTTTAAGCCAAGAAAATCTAATGACCCTTTGACGGACTTAGTTTGTGCTGCAGTGAATCTGGGAAGTCGGCTTCCGATAAGACTTCTCAATGTACGCGAATAGTCACCGAATACCAATGGGTCCATGTACCTGAAACAAATGTGAAACCAAAACGTAAATCATCCTGCTAATGTTCAAATGCTCAATGTGCAGTAAAGCACCAGACGGACAAGAATAATAAACCTAAAAAGAATCCCTGTTTGTTGATTTTTGCATCTTCTCGTGGAGGCTCACCTAACTTCAATGTAATGTGTGTGTGCGCGTGTGCTCGTGTTGTAAACATTGGTTAACAATGGCATGTACAAATTTGCGCCATTGCTTTGGATTTAATCTATTTAAACGTTGGCAAGAAAGTTTATAACATCGGTCGCGAATGGGAAGTGTAACCCTCGTGGCGCCATTGCTTCGGATGCTCTATAAGACTAGGTGTACTCACTCGGAGGGCATATAAAATAGTATCATTAATGTTGTCACGTGTACTCACTTGTTTTATGAAGTAAATTAATTAAACACTGAAAGGAAGGATAATATATTCTAAGAAACAAATTTAACTAGATCTTACAGTGAAAGGGCAAAAATGCTTACCATCCAAGAAAAAATTCTTGAGCCCGCCGGGCAGCACGAACATCCAAACTCGAAGTAGAGACAGGTACCATCCATTTTGTCACCAGCGTAATGCCAATCATTCCTTTTTGGGTTGGCTGATGACATATTTTTTTCAGAGTAATAGTTGTCATGACATACATATATTTATAATGCTAAATACGACATAATTGCTATGACTTTTTAACTGTGATTTATGTTGTTATTACCTTGTACTTGGTCCTGTACACTTTAACTGCGGCCGCGTGAGCAAGTATCTGATTATGCGTTACTACATACGGTTCGGTACCTGAATTTCCACCCGTACAATTATTATTTCTCCAAGCAGAACATCGTCCAGGTGCAGTTGTACCATAATCGTAACTTGTCACAGCGAAGGTCCATGGCTCATTCAGTGTGATCCAGTGCTTCACTCGATCACCGAACCTCTGGAAACAAAGGTTGGCAAAGTCGCGGAAATCATCCCTTCCAACACAGGTTGTGAATGTCTTAATTAGGTTGGAGTTATGTGTTAATAACCATAGCAGGAATGTCTACATTTCATGTCCCATCGAACTGTTTTGAGAAGAACAGTACGTGGACAACCAGATACAAAAGGCATGAGGTAAAAGCTTACACAATTTTAGGACTCAGGAAACCACCATACTCGTCCTCCAAAGCTTGGGGTACATCCCAATGGAAGAGTGTTACATAAGACTCTAGACCTACAAGACGTATTAAAAATGAACATATTAACTCGATCAATCGATCGATATGGTATTGTAGATTAAGAATGGCAACTGGGTAATACTCAAGCATAATAGCGATAACAACCATTGGCTAAGAGCTCGTTTATCAGGTTGTTGTAGTATTTGATTCCTTTCTCGTTCACGCCTCCACTAAGTTTTCCACCTACAAGTAACAGCATTTAGGAGAATCAAAGTTAAGACAAGAGAAAACACAGTTGCATGGTTTTCTTGATGTGTAGCTTGAATCATAGGGACGAAGAAAGCATATCAAGGTCCTTAAAAGGATCCCCAAAATCAGCAATCTATTCGATCTTGAAGTTATACTGATATAGCATGTCATCTTACGTGGCAGCACTCTAGACCACGATATTGAGAATCGATAGGCATCCAGACCCATTCCCTTGACGATTTTCACATCCTCCTGTGAAACCACAAAAGAACGGCATAATTTCTCATATTTAAACCCAACATCGGATACTAATTTAATGTCTTTAATGTATGCAAAATTTAGAAGGAAGGACAGGACATTGTATCACACCTTGTATCTGTGATATGAGTCAGTAGCGACATCTCCAGTGCTATGATCCCTTATTTTGGCTGCAGAATTCCAAATAGCAGATATGAAGAAACGATCATAGAAAGTTTGTAACTTATAGTTCTGGACTTAATTTCATACTTTCTTTTCATAGTACCGACTTCATGAATCTAAAGAAGCGCGCGCATCTATTTATGCCCCCATGCGATGTGTGGTGTTACATTGGTCAACCGCATAGGAAAGCATAGAAAGACTGGATTTTCTGGGCATTTAATATGATGTCTGAGCTTAAGTACAAGAGATCGATGGCACATTCATGATATTGTGGAGGTCCTTGGTAAAAATACAATTATCCTGATTAACAATAATGAGGAAATTATTGTGTCCAGTTTGTGAAGGGGATTTAATATATTATCCAGAATCCCAGTCAACATTATTTTCTTTTCTCAATTTAGAGTCACCCCCTTTTTTTTTATTTTTATCAAAATCAACCAAATCGGCAGCTGTTGGCAGATTACACGACCAGGAAAACACATTTCTCTGTCAGTGCACGCAGATATATAGAATTTTTATGTACCAATTGCATAGAGCTAGACCAAACCCTATGCATTATATTCCCATCTTTGGCCATTTTCCTAAGGGCAAATGACGAATGACACCCTCATGTATTTCGGGTTTGCATCGACCCCCTCGGATATCAATTTTGAGAATTGAGCCCCTCATCTACCCATTATTGTAACCAGGATAAACTTGGATGTGATATTCCAAAAATACCTGAACTTTCACTGAAATCCAAATTTTCGCATCAAAGGAAAAAAAAACCTGGAACCACCTCCCCCTCGCCCCCCCCCCCCACCCCTACCGTCGCAAAGTGGATTATACCCCCTTCCCTTTGCCGACTCCTGCCACCGCCATGATTGAGGAAGAAAAAGATAAGGTATGATATAGGAGGTGCAATTGTGCCTTTTTACAGGCCAATTTTGATCAAAATCAACTAATTGTCCCCAATTGTACTAAATTGATAGACAAATGGGTCAACTGTCAAAATTGATGCCCGAGGGGTCGACCCGCAAACCCAAAATACATGAAGGGGGTCACTTGTCATTTTCCCTTTCCCAACAGTTTCCAAACTTTTGCCTATATATTGTACTGTATTTTGTTGCAAAAAAAATTAGACTGCTACCTCGGTTGGAGAAATCTTCCTCCTACCCCCTATATAGCGACAATGAATCGTCTCTAAATGTTTGTAGTGACTTTTATTTAGTGAGACTAAAAAACAATACTGTTAAGAATTGTTACTAAAAAGTGTTAGAAGAGAAGCCACTAGAAACATTTAGCGACTATTGATTGTCACTATACACGGGGTTAGAGGTAGATTCCTACAACCCGGCCGATAGGAGCCAAAGTTTGTTCGTTGTTTCTTAAAGAGCTCGTAGGTGAATTCAGCTAGCTGTGATTCTCACTAGAGGTGGTAGTCCACACGCTTCTTGCTACCGGCACTCCCTGCGTGATATGCCTTTTTTTGTTTTTTGTTCAAAGAGTTTCATTAGCTAAGATAGGATTGCCAAAAATTCATCCAAACTTCAGTTCACTACGTTCGTCTCCTGTTTAGGTTTACTTTAGCTAATATCTAACGATGAAATCGCCAATTGAAAACTGAGACAGACGTTAGGGTCTGCTGTAAGGAAAATAACTTTTCTCTTTCCATGCGTCGAGCAAAGAAAGGAAAATTTAAAAGAATCCATGCAACCGGATATAAGTCCATTTCAACCTAGAGATCTCCTCATTGTCATACTCACATTAGTGCATCAATGATCTGTTTTCCAGATTGCAAAGCGCCATGCCTGATCGTTACATACTATGTTGAAACAACTGACTGAAAACTAAATGCTAAAAAGGAAGAGAGCGGGACCTGGATATTTGTGTGTGAAAACATCCCAGTTACTTGGGCCTTTACCATCCTCATTCCATGCACCTTCAACCTGGAAAATAGTAGACACAAAAAAAACACTCAAATATATATTTTTGAAGCATTTCACTAGCTCAATATAGCATCCGGGATACCCGGCATACCTGATAAGCAGATGATGCAGCTCCAAAGATAAACTTGGCGGGGAAGCTACTACGGTTAACTTTGTCTAATCCGTAACTTGGTAATAAAGGTTGGCTACTACGGTCGACCAGTGCCATTGGCCGGTTAAGCCCTGGATGAGCTTCATTAGTGCTCACTGAATAAGCAAAGAAAAGAAGGCCCAAGAAAAGATAGCCTTCAATCCCCATGGCTGGTGAACTTGCTTTGGAGGTACAATATTTGATCTGCATAACTGGCTTTATATAGGAGAAAACAAGGGTAGGGACATGCATTCATCTAACCCATTTGTATTATTAATTACGCTTAGGTTTCATGCATTTTAAGAATCCAAGCAGATGCAAGTTGTTCACTTATTTAAAGATCACTAATTTGGGAAGTGTAAGTTGTTGATCGTTTTTGTAATTGATGTTGTCCAACTCGAGGTCTTGATTTCTAAAACTAGTTTACATTTTGGATGTTAAAAGGATCAAATTCGAGGGCTGCGGCTAGAGTAGGTGCTGGAACCCACGACAGTGAAATTCATAGCATAACAGATAAATTTAGTCAGAGGCTAGAACTATAAAACATGCAGCAATGAGACATAATAACATACTACCTTCAAAGAACGACATTATATGTTCCCAAAGGAAAGGCTCACGTTTTAAATATAACCATAAGATTTTGTGGGGTTCGGCGAGGGTTGATGCATGCAACACTAGTGGCTACGCAAATAAAATTCCAATGTATCGGCCTGAGCAAGAATAATACATCTAAAGCGGTCAAGCATGTCGTGTCATCAATAAGTGAGCAATCGGCTTGAAAACATGTCCTAACTTAAGCCCGATTCGTCCTAGCATGGGACAAGTTGCGGACTGTCAAATCATACTCTCAAATCGAAGACAACAACGCTTTAACAACACGTGGCAAGTTCCAAGCATTGGAACGACATATGACTCCTCCATAGGACCTAAAGTTTTTACTATGCTACATGTAGTCAAGAGAGGAGTTGTGAAAACGTGCCAAGCGCCGAATGAAAACTTAGTCAAGAAAGTAAATGAGGCCCACTCCAATCCCAACACGTAGTATGATCATAACACTCAAGGGAGCTTAGCATGAACTGAGCGGTAAAACATGCATGCCTGGACTTGTGGCAGCTACAGATCGATTGGATCATCATGAAAGCTTGAACAAAGTAATAAAGAAAGTAGGCGTAAAAAAGATGGCAGCTTTGGACACGTGGCAGTTCTAGATTGAATTGTCTTGGAAGCTTGGCGTGAGCAGAGCAACAAGCATGCCTAAAAAAGGTGGCAGCTCCCAATTGGATCTTGCAGAAGCCAAATCATTACAAATTGTGTTTAAAAGCCATGAATGTTGTCTTAATTAATCATGTTCAACACCAAAAACAAACTATCACGTAGCTCACACACCTTCATTTACCTTAAGTAAACAATTACATCTTCGGTTATGCTAGAACCACCAAACCATATGTCTGTCAAATCCAGACAGTCCCCAAAGTGTATTCAGTCCTTGAATGAGGAGCTTTGTACTCTCAAAGTCATTCATTTGCCAATACTATGAACATAAAGTGCATTCATTCATTGTCTTAATATGCTTAGTTTGATTAGGAATAAAAAATAATTAGGTAGGAACCGTGGCAACATAAATAGTAATTAAAAAGTCCTAAGCATTATGCCAAAAGAATTCTGAGGATATTCTCAAGTCCCCAAACATCATTTAAGAAGAAGTCGGATTAGGCACTGAATCTTTTAATTTACTTGGTAATTGTGCCTCACACATGATTCTGTCAGGACCTGACACACCCGCGCACATCACACCTCTCGCATCTTTCACATTTCTGTGCGTGCTTGAAGCGTTTAATGATCGAACACTTTTTGACACGCCCGATGGGACATGTTTGTGCTATTTTCTGCAAAAACGATTGTTATTATGAGAAATCCTACTGAAAAGTCTGTACCACCCATCTCCCGAAATACTAACGTGGTCAGTACATCCAAATTAAAGGAAATTATGGGCATTGAAGAAGTGGAGCAACATTAGTTGAACCCTTTTGGAGATCAATCACTACAAGAAAACAGGCTTTTAGCGACGGGGAAATCCGTCGCTAAAAGCCCAAAATCCGTCGCTAAAAGAATTAGCGACGGATTCACCGTCGCTAAAAATCCCTCGTATAAAAGCCCGTCACTAATAGTTTAGCGACGAAATTTTTAAATCCGTCGCTAAAGATGTGATGTTTACCGACGGATTTATTTTTCATTAGCGACGGATATTCCGTCGCTAATTATATTTTTAGAATTTTAATTTATTTTCTTTTTTGTCTAATTAGCGACGGATTACATATTTAGCGACGGAATATTCCGTCGCTAAATAACTGATTGAAAGGAATACTTTAGCGACGGAATAAATCCGTCGCCAAAAGTCAATTTTTTTTTTGAATTTTTTTTTATTTTTCAATTACCTAAACCTGTAATACAATTTTCAATTCGCAACAACAACGCACAATAATCAATACAGAAAGAAATATATATAATCAATTATAAAAAATATTTATTATAAAAAAAACTCATACATGTACAAGCCGGGAACCGGATATAACCGGTTAGGAGAGGGGAGAAGAGTACAAGCCGGGCGCGGGGGGTGGGGGGGCTAGGAACGGGCACGGGAAGGGGCTCATCATGGGTTCCCGAGTCCCGGATCTTGATCCTGCGAGGCGGCCGGTCCAGCAGTGCCCTGCTCCCTCATCGCACACCACTGTAGCAATGCGCTTGACATCCTCCTCGTTCAACTGAGGCCGAGGAGCCGGTGTCTGTGGAGGGGCAGCAGGGGGTGAGGACGCTCCTATCACGGCACGAGGAGTCGTGCTAGGCAGGCCGCGTATGCGGCCTTTCGGCCGATTCACGACCTCCGGCGTATCCAGCCATCGCTTCAACCCCCCAGTACTCGCAGCCGTACTAGTGGACGCTGATGGCTGTCCGGACTGCTGCTCGGACCCCCTTAGCTGTTCATACGAGGCCTGCAAAAATAGTGGTTTAACGATATGTTAGGGCATTAATTAACGAAACAGACATCGAGGATAGAAAGAAAAAACATTAACTTAAATAAATTGACTCACATCGATCCGCCGGGCAATATCTGAAATATAGTCGCCCGCCTGGTGCGTCTCGTCCTTGTCCTTCTTCCGCACGTGCGTCTGAGTATAGGTCAGAGCTATGACCTCATCCTCCTCTAGATCCGGGTGCTCGACCGCGTTCATATGTCGGACGATGTCGTGTGGCACCGACCCCCCCGTGTGCGTCGGATCTCTGTTCTGTCTGTTCTCAGCCCCGCTCTTACTCTTGGCGTCCCAACCTGGATCCGCAGCCCACCGATCTATCATCTCCCCCCATACACGGTGAGATATCCAATGTGGGGGATATTTCGTCATGTCCGTCATCGGGGCACCCGCGGGCAGCGCCTTCTTCGCCCGGTCCCGTGCATCGTGGAGCCATCGCCGGTAATTCTTGCCGATGTAGGCAAAGAAAGCCTGCTGCCCCAGTCCCTGCTGCTCAGGCGTATCAAACGTGAACCCCTCCTGTAATGCATTCAATAACACAAATTAACAACATAAAACAAACTGTAATTTAACATTTACTAACGCTGAAAAAAATACTTCACCGTACCAGCCACTCCTCCCATAGGGCCTCCCTCGCAGCGGCATCCCAGTCCTTCCAGTACAGGCGTGGCTCGAAGAATCGGCCCTTCACAAGAACGCCGATCTTCGTCCTCGCCATATTCTCCAGGATCCTGCCAAATAAGTAATTAAATTAATTAATACAGTTCAAATATAAATTAACACCCAAAAATTTTAAACATAAGGCATGAGGTGATATTTTTAGTACTTACAGGCCCTCCTGCGTGAGCGTAACTCTCTGTTTACGCTGGGGGTCGATGCGTACCCCGCGTGTCGGACCACGGCCTCGTCGAGATCCTACAAAACACAGACATTAATACAGTTCAAATATAAGGCTAGCGAAAATGTACGAAACACCGTTATCAACTATACCTGAGGTAGAACCCACGGAAGATGGAGACGGCTGGGGCGACGGCGATGGCTGGGGCGACGGTGACGGCGACAGCTGGGGCTGGGCCCCCGATGGCTGTCCGCGATCACTCTGTGCCTCGTCATCAGTAGGCAATGACGAGGTGGGACTAACCGGGGAGGAAGCAGCTCGGCGTCCAGCCCGGCCACGAATAGCCCGTATCCTATCCATATCTGACTTCATATAGATTATATACAAAGACATTAACACGTGAAAAACAATAATTTAGGCATAAATCATCATCGGCACTATATATATATATATATGAACGGATGTGCAAAAACACATCAATAAACACCAAGTTCTAAAATGTTACTACATTTTTCCCGTGATGTTACAACATTACAAGTCAATCATTTTCAGTTTGCGAATCATCTTCATCACTATCCTCGTCGCCCTCTTCTTCGTGGGACTCGTCGTCCTCTTCATCTTCTAATTCATCATCTTCATCATCTAATTCATCATCTTCATCAGTAGACTCGGTCACATCATCTCCAACACTTTCAACATCTTCCGCGTCATCATCTACGACTTCTTCTCCCACAAGAAGTGTTGTTGGAAGAGGAAGATCGTCCTCCTCGTTGTTGACCTCAACAGGGAACAAGACACGTGTGATGATTAGTGATTATGACTAATTAGGGTTTAATTGTGCCGAGTAGTGATGATTAGTCCTAATTAGGGCTAATTAGGCTTAATTGGGTTATGTTAGAGCTAATTAATGTTAATGAGGACTAGTTTCGAATAATTATAGCTAATTAGGGTTGATTAGGACTAATTAGGGTTATTTAGTCCTAATTAGGGTTTTGATGGTGCCGAGTAGTGTTGATTAGTCCTAACTAGCGCTAGTTTGGCGTAATTGGGTTATGTTAGTGCAAATTATGACTAATTAGGCTAACTACAATCAATATGCGCATAATTGGGTTCATTTGGGCTAATTTGAGGTAATTACAGCTAATTTGAATTTCATCAGGTTCTTAGGGTTAATTAAAACTAATTAGGCTCGTTAGAGCTAATTAGGGTTAATTGATTTACTAAAATATTATTAATCAAGACTAATTAGGGTTAATTATAGCCAGCGCTGGAGCCACGATTAGATTCCAGGGGGTGCATGCTAAAAATGTCGCATTAACCTAACTAACCTAAATTTAATGCACATTCAACAACCTCAATTCCGACACCTCATATAGGGTGTCGATATGGTGTCCGATACAAGTGTCTGACACCTCCGGACACGTGTCCGACACATACCGACACGTGTCCGACACATACCGACACGTGTCCGACGCCTTTGGACACCTGTCCGACGCCTCCGGACACGTGTCCGATGCCCACCGACACGCACCTCCAGACACATCGACATACGTTAATTTGTTTTCTAAATGTCGGACACCGTCGATCAGACGTGGTGTCCGTGTCTGCGCTAACTAACAGGTATCTCAATCCAATAGGGTCCCATCCTCTGTCAACAATCTCAATTATCAATTCCAAAACGCTCCATGCAATAAAAATTAACAAAAATCACACATTCAATCCAATTGGGTCCCATCCTCCGTCAATAATCTCAATATCTCAAATGCTCAATGCACAATTAACAATCTAAAATCATCAATTAACAACCTAAAATCATCAATTCATAATCGCAATTACTTCAAATGCACAGCTAGTAACCTAAAATCATCGATCAATAATCACAATTCTAAAACGCACAATTAACAACCTAAAATTATCAAA
The DNA here is from genome assembly GCA_033065855.1 of Escallonia rubra. Taxonomy (NCBI): domain Eukaryota; kingdom Viridiplantae; phylum Streptophyta; class Magnoliopsida; order Escalloniales; family Escalloniaceae; genus Escallonia; species Escallonia rubra. The sequence goes on along the minus strand of JAVXUO010002477.1, from coordinate 44,538 downwards.
CAAATGATCAATGTTCAAATGGGAAAAAAATGTTCAAAATTCACATATCCGATGCGCTTGAATTATTTCAATTTAGGGTTCGATTGTATTAGGGCATTCAATTTAGGGTTCAATTAGTTTCATTTAGGGTTCGGTTCGATTAGGGCATTCAATTTAGGGTTCAATTAGTTCAATTTAGGGTTCAATTAGGGGGTTCTATTGATTCAATTTAGGGTTCGTTTGATTTGAGGCATTCAATTTAGGGTTCAATTAGTTCAATTTAGGGTTCGGTTGGATTAGGGGGTTCAATTTGGGGTTCAATTAGGGTTCGGTTAGATTGGGGCAATCAATTTAGGGTTTAATTAGGGGTTCAATTAGTTTAATTTAAGATTCGATTCAATTAGGGCATTCATTTTAGGGTTCAATTACTTCAATTTAGGGTTCAATTAGGGGGTTCTATTGATTCAATTTAGGGTTCGGTTGATTTGAGGCATTCAATTTAGGGTTCAATTAGTTCAATTTAGGCATCGGTTGGATTAGGGCATTCAATTTAGGGTTCAATTAGGGTTCGGTTAGATTGGGGCAATCAATTTAGGGTTTAATTAGGGGTTCAATTAGTTTAATTTAGGGTTCGATTGAATTAGGGCATTCAATTTAGGGTTCAATTACTTTAATTTAGGGTTCAATTAGGGGGCTCTATTGATTCAATTTAGGGTTCGGTTGATTTGAGGCATTCAATTTAGGGTTCAATTAGTTCAATTTAGGGTTCGGTTGGATTAGGGCAATCAATTTAGGGTTTAATTAGGGGTTTAATTAGTTTAGTTTAGGGTTCGATTCAATTAGGGCATTCAATTTAGGGTTCAATTGCTTCAATTTAGGGTTCAATTAGGGGGCTCTATTGATTCAATTTAGGGTTCGGTTGATTTGAGGCATTCAATTTAGGGTTCGGTTTAGGGTTTAGGGTTTAGGGTTTAGGGTGCAGTTAGAAAGAACAAATACTTCTCCAAGCCTTGACTTAGTACTGAGAGAGAGAGCTGGCCTATGCAGCCATTTTTTACTTCAGAAGATTTCTTATTTTTATTCGCTACGGGATTTTTTCGAACGTCATTAACGGTAACCACCTATCATATCTCGTCAACAAAGATAAAAGTGTAACAAAAGTCGGACTCGAGTGTACGTGGTTCGCACTTATGACATTGCTTCAATGCTTCATTTCATACTTCTTCGTCAAATTTTCAATGCTTCATTTCATACTTCTTCGTCAAATTTTCAACTTTTAAGAACGAATTTTTTATGACGATATCATGCGTGAATATTGTGACTTTGTCGGGGAATATACTGAGACATCCCAAATGACTTCAATGGGCCGGCCAGTCAAGGGATTGCGTAGATTCTTCTACTAAGTCCACAAGAGGGATCCTACGGTTGCATGCATCTACATACACCGACAAGGCAATTAACCTTTGTTTAACCTTGAAGCATATACTAAGGGCGCTACAAATATACTACTGCTACCCGAATAACAAAATTTCGAAGACCAACAACCAAATAAGTTACAGTAAGAAACAGATTGGGCCTTATGGTGACCCACGTTAGACATTGAAAGTAGAGGCCGGAAAGTATTTGATAGTTAGGCTAAGACTTTCAGCCCACACGGCAACAACAGGTATTCTGGATAAAAGCCCATACCCGTCGCAGACAGTGGTGGCAGACCGGCAGTGGTGGCGGCGCGACAGTGGTGGCAGCGCGGCAGTGGTGGCGGCAGATCGGCAGTGGTGGCGGCGCGACAGTGGTGGCAGCGTGGCAGTGGTGGCAGCAGATCGGCAGTGGTGGCGGCGCGACAGTGGTGGCAGCGCGGCAGTGGTGGCGACGGTCCTTCGGTTTTGAAGATGGGCGGCAGTGGCGGTGGCAGGCTCTATTCCGTCCGGGGCTAGGTTGACGGGGATGGCGACAGAAGCAATATCGCCGGTGAGAGAGAGAGGGAGAGAGAGAGAGAGAGCAACGGGAGAAAGAAAGAGAGAGAGCAACGGGAAAAAGAAAAGAAAGGGGATCTGATCTTTTTAAGTCTTTTACCGACGGAACACACCCGTCGGTTAAAGTCCGTCGGGAAAACCCTACTTTCACCGACGGGTGTGTTTACCGACGGAATAATTCCGTTGTTAAATAGTTTTACCGACGGACTTTTACCGACGGTTATTTCCGTCTCTGAAACGACTTTTAGCGACGGAATTTAGTCCGTCGCTAAAAGTTCGTCGCTAATTCCCTCTTTTCTTGTAGTGAATGGGAGAACCTCATAAGGACGATGGTTTTGTGCGATGAACACGTTCTACGGATGATGAGAATGTTCGAGAAGATATAGAGGAGTATGTGTGAAACAATAGCTATGTAAGAGATCTCATAAAAAACGGTTGGAACCTTGAGAAGCAAAATGCCAACATCAAGGTTGCCTCGCTACTTATTAGGGGACCCAGGCTAAACCAAGATCAAATGGCCCGTGGAGGGTATACCCTCCACGGGCCATGAAAATTGTATGTGCGAAAATTATAAAATTGCACGTTGTTGTTGAGAAATAAAAATTGTATTACAGGTCTGGGTAATTGAAAATTTCAAAAAAAAAATTGATTTTTGGCGACGGATTTAATCCGTCGCTAAATAAGCTTTTTAGCGACGGAATATTCCGTCGCTAAAATTTTATTCCGTCGCTAATTTTATAAAAAGAAAATAAATTAAAATACTAAAAATATAATTAGCGACGGAATATCCGTCGCTAATTAAAAATCAATTCGTCGCAAAAAATTACATATTTAGCGACGGAGTTCAAAATTCTATCGCTAAACTATTACTGACGGGCTTTTATACGAGAGACTTTTAGCGACGGTGAATCCGTCGCTAATTGTTTTAGCGACGGAATAAAGGATTTTAGCGACGGATTTCCCCGTCGCTAAAAGCCTTTTTTCTTGTAGTGGTAGACCAAAACTACGCCGATTATCAAGCCCGCGACGGTGAATCCGTCGCTAATTGTTTTAGCGACGGAATAAAGGCGTTTAGCGACGGATTTTCCCGCCGCTAAAAGCCTTTTTTCTTGTAGTGGTAGACCAAAACTACGCCAATTATTAAGCCCACATCATCCCATATGGGCCAAACAACCATTGAACTTAGGCATACTATCCATATATTTACCCCCATTAACATCCATATATGACAGTTAACAGAGACAAGCTGATAGATCTCATTAGTGGGCAGGTTGGCCCGGGTCTCAGATGTGCAGGCCCAACTTCATAATGTGATAGGTCGATCACATTCTAATGTGGAAACTGGCCGGAGCTGATTTTTTCAAGCAAAGATTATTTCCCAATACCATTTTTTATTCATCCTTCTCTTGCTATATTGGTGTACTGCCAATTCGGTATTGCACTTGTTCTAAAATGGAAGATCTTTTTTATGCTTAGTTTTATAGGGCTACAATGAAGATTTCCATGAACAAATAGTCGGAGGATCAATTGCTGACTTTATCGAATGATGCAAGTAGGCTAAAAATAGCGTTGAAGTCTATCTACATGAATTATAGTTTTGAAGTTAGCTCCAAATGGCCTCCACTATGATAAAAATATCAAAGTCAAGGGAATCGAATTTCAAGACCTGTTCGAGCTGAGCGATAGGGTCCCGAGGTATAAGGAACTGTTGTAGAGCAAGAGAGATGTCATAAATTGTTCAAAGGGAACCTACTATAGGGAACCCAACACTGGAATTTGTGCTATAAGGGATCAACCAAAAATTGGATTGATAGAGATTATTGATGTGAAACGTTATACCTGTAGGTCTTGTAGTTCGACCTGAAAAAAACCTCAATACTAGTTCAGCTGAGGTGTGAAAGATGGGTATAAAGTTTACATTTTCAACATCACTGAAGTCGATCAGATCTTTGATCATATGATGAGAAAATGGTGTACTGAGTTTGTCTCTAGGGTGAAACATGAACCAAAAGAGTTAAGTATCAAAACCTACTACGAAGATGGCAATAAGTGGACTCATCCAACTATGCATTGCATATGTTTTGTGATTTGACTCAGGAGAAGATCGAGACTAACCTAATTAGGTTTGCTACCAAAGAGCATAGGATCGGCACTGCTCCATTTCAAGCATCCACGAACGACCTACAAATCGCCATAAGCATTATATGGGTCCGTACCTAGAAGGAAGGTCGGGAAATAGTAAGGGAGCTTCTACGGCTCTTGAGGCTAAACTGGTAGGCGGCCATCAGCCTAATAGTTTGGTCGATTGAGGTGTGCGAGCTGCAAAAAAGATGACTGGAAGGGAATATGCACACCAGACTAAGGCTAGAGACCAACTTTGCAACTCGGCTAATATCTATGACATAACCCAAGAGGTTAGAGATAGTTGATCTTTTAATTTTTCCTCAGCTAATCAAGGACCCAAGATAGTACGTCATTGTTGGGTTATCCTTTAAAAGAGGTTGCAAGAAAACAACGTGAACAAAAAAAAAGACAATGAAAAGAAATTATTTCAAAAGAGGATTACAATGTCATGCAACATTTAAGATTAGCCCACTCCAACTTGTCCTTATTCTTAACACAAGCCTTGGTAAGTTGAATAAATTTTTCTTCACAGTCATGTATCCTCAGCAAGTAAGTCCATAATTTCCCTCGACAACATCCTTGCTTTCCTCACTTTGGCCATAGCGATCTTGAGTGCCTTAAATTGGACATGCTGATAAAAAAGATGAGATGCTATGGAAAATGGTGTGGTCTTAGGCTACTTTGGCCTTCAAACCCTACATGACTTGAACCCCCCGATTAGGTTGAGATAGAAGCGCTATGGCACCATTGGCCTGAGCTCTAACTTGGCTGAATACCTCGATGAATTCTATCAGGGCATTCTTTTGGTCTAAAGAGAGGTGCCAATGACCTAGCACATTCCACATGTGCTCTAAAACAGGCGTCACCTCTTTGGCAGTAGTGGGGAATCCACTAGGGTGAAAGGAGAACGTATGGACTGCTTTTGAACGAACCTAAAGTTCATCATGAGGTACTTCTAGGATGGCAAAAAAATGTTCTTCCTTCACTTCATCAAAGCTCAAGTCCGGAAGTGAGGAGACCTAGTCTAAGGGAGTGAGAATCGCTGAAGACTAGCCAAGGCCTCGGTGGGATGGTGCCTTGCTGAGCAGAGATCTCCACCTCAAGCCCCTTATGAGAAGTCAAGGCCTTGGAAGGGTGTAGGCAAGTGCTACATCGCTGTTGACAAGTCAAAAACACTTGTCTTACTATATGGCTTGCAATTAAGCTAGGTCTCAGATTGTTTGACATGCCCATTATGAGAACCCAACAATTCCCATACTTCGATTACATATTTAAGTATGATTAGCTGCATCACTGTATGTGAGTATGATAATGATGAACTATGTACGATAACGTGTTTGAATGTATGTGCATACATTAAACACCTTGAATGGAGTAAGTTGTTTATGAACTTGAACGAAGTTCTTGTGAACGAAGTGCTAGAAATGGAAAATAATATGTTTGAACATTAATGCAATTGTATTAGATGTTTAGAAACTTTAAATAATCACTTGGAATGATCAAAAATGCCTTTAAAAGAGTTCGAAACAAAAAATGGTAAAAACTCCAACAAGGAATAACCGATTAGCCAGACTATCAGCGAATTGTTTGTGTTTTTTGCATAGAATTGTGTCACCTCGTGCTACCTATCACCGTCATGATTGTAACGTGTCAACATACTATCGCGACACGTCATGTTTCGAGCCTCATTGTGCTTTGAGCCTTGTCATGCTTTCTAGGTGGCACAAACTGTGGCTTGCCACCTCGTGATTAGAGCCTCGTTGTGCTTGACTTCTCCACCTCTTCACCTCTACATGACAACTCTTACTTGCTTGAATTTGAGTTAAAAAGACCTAATGGACATGCTTAAATCCTCTGATCACATTTTTGAGAGAAAATTGCAAGAAAATCAACCAAAAATCTTACAAAATCAAGAATAAACTCTTGTTCTTGAAGGGTAACCTCAAGCAATTGATTTGGAAACTTTATAGGAGCTTCAAACAGTGTTTTGATGTTTTCAAGAACCTTTTGAAGGTGTTTCAATTCTGAAAAAGTTGGTTCTTTCATTTCTTCTTCAAGGTAAGATAGTTAATTGGGTTTTTAAGGTACGAATATGGATATATGTTATGTCAGCATAATTCTTTAGTATGAATTATTTGTCAAACTTTTGAATACTTGTTAGTGACGTGTTATACGAGAACCTAAACATGTTTAACATATTGGAGAATATGGAAGAACTTAAATGGGTTATTATACATGTAAATTATTAGATTAGGTTAAACTAGACATGGTTAGAACTTGTTCGTTAAGTTATATAATTGAAGCTCATTTGCTGAATATAATGACGTTTTTTACATGTTTAAGATATTATAAGGGGAAAGTACGGAATGACCCCCTCTACTTTACATGTTGTACGTTTTGTCCCCTTCCACTTCAAACTTAAGCACTAAACCGCCTCACAGTTTAAGAAAATGGGCACGATTGACAGATCCGTTATGAATAGTGTGAAATGATCAAAATATCCTTATTTCCTTACCCTATTTAATTTTAAAACCATTCTTCTAACCTCAAATTAGTTTAAAAAATTAGGGTTTGTAACATTAGTCCTTCTCAAATTAGGGTTTGTAACATTAGTCCTTCTCAAATTAGGGTTTAAAATTTAAAATTTCTCATTTCCAAATTTGGGCTTCCAAATTGGGGATTTTCTTCACCTTCCCCCTTACCCGTCGCCGCCCTCACCCTCCCCCTTCCCCGTCGCTGCACCCACCATCCCTTCACCTCACTACCGCACCTACCATCCTCATTCCCCGACGCTACAAACCCCGCCCCGTCGTTTGTTTATGGTGGTGGTTTGTATGGCTTGGCCGGCCGTGGTGGTGCGGGTGGGTATATATGGCTGTGGTTTTGGTGTTGGGTTGGAGTTGACGTTAGTGGTGGGTTGCCCATGGTGTTGAGGTATGACGGTGGTGCGATTGGGGTCGCGGCGGCGTGTCGCGGTGGCTTGTGGAGGCAGAGGCTCGTGGTGGGGCATAGTGGCTGTGGTTCACGATGCGGGTGTTGAGGGAGGATTGGGGTCGCAGCTAAGGAAGATGGATTTGAGGGAGGATTGAGTCGGGGCTGTTGCGGCGGCGCGGTAATCGGTGGTTGGAAATGGCTGATATGTTCACGCAGGTTTAAAAGATTACTAAGAGCAAATAGAAAGAAAAAGATGGGTTTTTCCCTTCTTCTACCTCTTCTTCACTCCTTTCCCCTTCCCATTCTCTGTATTTCCCCTTCCCTGTAGTTGTGGTTGTGATTGCGATTGGTGGCGGTTGGGTGTCTGGTGACGGGGCTTGGGAGTCATGGTCGCCGGCGATGGTGATTGGGAGTCGTGGGTGGCCGGTGTAGGTGATTGGGTTTGATGATCTATTGGGGTTTTGAAGATTGGGTTTGGTTGTGCGGCCACGCTGATGGAGTTAGAGGCAGAGCGAATTTGAATTGGTTTGCCTGAACTGTAGTTGAAGGCTACTTTGACGCCGGGGCGCCGGCGCCGTTCCGATTGTGCCATGGTAAAAGGTGAAGATGAAGAAATTGAAATTGAAGAGCCAGGAGAAGGGGCAAAATTGTCATTTAAAAAAAAAATTAGTCAGCGCATGTGTTGACCACGCGCTGTTTAGTTTAACAGTTTTCGTCAACCGTGCCCATTTTCTTAAACTGTGGGGCGGTTTAGTGCTTAACTTTGAAGTTGTGGGTGCAAAATGCACAACGTGTAAAGTAGAGGGAGTCATTCCCTACTTTCCCCATATTATAAAGATGATGTTACGCAATGAAAGTGACTAAACATTTGATAGCTAAGTTTTATGGTGCATGTACATGAAGTATGTTTGAAAATTATTTGGTTTTTATTTTTTTCTCCAATTTTGTAAACTGGAGAAAGAAACGCGTTTGGCACAAAGTTTCAAAAAAAAAATCTTTAGTTTTGAAAACTGGACTGTTTTTTTTAAACTCTCATTTTGAAGTTTTGAGTTTCCAGTTTTGATTTATGTTTTGAGACCACCACCAACCCCCCACCACCCGCTGCCGCTGGCCACTGCCACGCCTTACCATCGCCACCGCAACCACCTCCAACAAAAAAACTCAAAATAAAAGTTGGGTAATCAAAACCCTTTTTGTTTTTGTAAAAAATAAAAACTAAATTGGTTTTGGTTTTTGATTTTTTGGAAACAGAAAACCAAAACTGGAAGTGATTTCAAATGCTATCGAAGATTACGACAACTACATGTACGAAATAATTTGTTTTCTTGCTCATGAGCATGTTACGTCCTTTCATTGTAAAGGATGGTTGATATATTGTTAATGATTATTATGTTTCCCCTTTCATATGATTGGGGGTTGATTTGATTGTGTTTGAGTAGTGGTGCACCTTTTGAGCCGAATAACTGTAACTCTAACTGCTACCCGAGGCAGTATCGATGTTCATTTATATTTAGTTATTTTGCCTTTAACCTAGGCAAAGGTTGTAAACTTACATCCCTGGCGTTGTGACATAGAGGTGGACTATTGATGGGACTGAATTCGAGAATAATAAACTCTTTTAATGCTCAACTAAATGATATTTGATATGTGTATGTGCACATGTAAGACTGCTTAATATAATGAATTGCAATAGCATGTAATATCAATATTCTTGAGTTGAAAGTTACATTAAATGTCTTTGATTTTACTTATTGAGGCAGTGCGCTGACGGGTTTTACCCATAATATTTTAGATCAAGGAGCCAGTGCCTCGAAAAGCAAGGAAAAGATGTGAGGTACGGTGAGAAGACGGGTAAGGGGACACGTATACATTTGTTAATTAAGTTGTACTTGAAATAGAACAGTATGTCAACTCTGAGATCTGGCCGAGAGCTTGCTAGGTGTGTTTTATAAAAGTAAACTCTCTGATGTTGTAGTGTAAGGTTTAATTATCAAGTGAGTTAGAATGAGTTGTACTATCAAAATGATTTGATTACCCGATGTGTCGTAATACTCCAGCCGGGTTAAGATATCCCTAAGTTGGGGCGTTACAGTTGTAGAAACAGAGCGTAGTTAAAGGCTGGGATAAGATCCTAAGGCCTTGTCTGGTTAGTGATTATTGAAATTATTTGCATATCATGTGGGGGTACTTATACCCAGTTGTGTGTGTAGGCCTACAACGGAGCAAGAACGCAAAGCGGAAGTCAAGGAGGCAATAGAGAAATGGCTGATGAAGGAAGTCAAAGAAGAAACAACTCTGAGGTTATTGCTGAGGTCAGGGTGGGCACAACTCAAAGATAATTGTAGAAGAGAACTCCACTGGAAATTAAAATTATGTGACTAATAGTGGCTTATTAAAGGCTTGTCAAATGCTCCACCAGGTTGTAACTCAAATGAAACAAATGAGTGGAAATCCCTCTGTAAATACAAATGTGCAAGGAGTAGTTAATGAAGGTAATGTTAGAGGTGGTCAACAAGTCAAGCAACCCAGGAGATGTTGAATATTGGTCAGGTGTTGGGTGAAAGTGGTCTTACCCTTGATAAGTTCGTTAAACTGATAAAGAACCCATTTTTCGGGAAACCTGATCCAACGATTACTGAGGAATGGTTGGCTAGAGTGGAGAAAATTCTTGATACTTTTAGGATTTCAAATTCTTAGAGATTAGTATATATTAGCTTTATGCTAGACGATAGGGCCGAAAGATGGTGAAAATTAGTATCCATGAAGTGGAAGCGAGAAGTACCATCGACTTGGAAAAACTTTAAAAGAGAGTTCACTGATAAGTATATTCCAGCGGTCACCCAAAAGAAGAGAGGCACAATTTATATGAAGTTTGAACAACGAAATATGTCGGCATCGGTTTATGAATCACAGTTTACTGATTTAGCCAAATTTTGTTCGCATTTGGTGGATACAGAAGAAAGAAAAGTAAGAAAGTTTATCAAAGGTTTGAATAAGGATCTTTGGGATAAGTTCCTTTGCAGTTACAAACTTATGTGGCAATTGTTGATAGAGTATTAACTGTTGAGAATGATTTGGAAGAGCAAAAGAATATTGACACAAAACCATTTAGAGCACCATCATACGGTGGACATGAAAACTGTAACAGTGAGAATATGAACCCTGGTAGAAGGGTAAAGGAAATAATTGGTTAGGGAATTTTCTAAGGGCTTTACAGGACGAAATTGTAATTTCCATAGAAACGTTCATGGAAGAGGTCGAGGTAATCAAATGAGTGGTTATATTAGTAGTCAAGCCATTTTTGTAGCGTTATCCCAAGGTGAAAACAATAAAAGGAGAAATCAGACTGAGATGTCAAACACGTAACCGTCAAAGCAAGCAAGAATTGGAGAGCGATGTACTTATTGTAATTGGACTGAACATACAGAGAATGAATGCCGCAGAAAGATGGGTTTGTGTATTAGGTGTGTTCAGGCTGAACATATTGGGAGATATTGCCTTTATTCTGGAAATCAAATTGTGCCTCAAGATAACCAGGATAAAGGGAATCTCCAAGGGAATGCTGAGAAGCCAAGAGTGCAAGGACGAGCATATGCATTAGAATCTCAGGAGGTTCGATACACTCACTGTTTTTCAATGTGTTGCTAGAGTACTATTCGATCCTGGTTCTACCCATTCGTTCATTTCATCATATATGGTGCACATGTTACCTCAAGAACCCGAGTTACTACCATAGGTGCTAGAAGTTAGTACTACTCTAGGAGAAAGTACAAATATAAATCTTGTGCAATGATTGTGGGTGAGCATACGGTATATGCTGACTTGATTGTTTTGCCTAAGAGGGGATTTGATATGCTGTTGGGATGGATTAGTTGTCATCAAATCGGGTAGCACTAGATTGTTTCCATAATATTGTGACTTTTACTACATTTGATGGAGAATTATGTAAGGTACAAGGCAGAAAATATGAGGATGGCGATGTGAATATTATTTCAGTTATTCGAGTAGAAAAGTTACTCTCTAGAGGTTGTATGGGATATGTAGCTTATATGGTGGAGAACCATAAAGAAATGGTTAAAATAAATGAAGTATATGTAGTAATTGAAATTGTGGATGTATTCCCCAAGGACGTAAAAATATTATCAGTTGAGCGGGAAATGGAATTTGTGATTATTGCCGGGAACAACTCCAATTTCAAAAGCTCCGTATATGATGGCTCCGATTGAATTGAGGGAGTTGAAGTTATAGTTACAAGCATTAAGGGGTTTATTCGACCTTGTGTGTCAATATGGGAAGCCCCAGTTTATTTGTCAAAAATAAAATGGTACAATGAGGTTGTGCATGGATTACCGGGAGTTGAATAAAGTAAGAATTAAAAAATATATATCCACTACCGTATAAAGATGATATGTTTGGTTAGTAGCAATGGGCCACTTACTTTCTAAGTTAGACTTAAGATCTGGATACCATCAATTGAGGATAAGAAGGAAGACATCCCAAAGACGGCTTTCCGTACAAGGTATGAACATTATGAATTTTTTGCCATGCCGTTTGGATTGATGAATGCTCCTGTAGCCTTCATGGACTTACCAAAATTTTAAAGAGTTTTTAGATCAATTTGTATCAGTGTTTATTGATGATATATGTGTCTATTCAAAAAGTATAGAGGAGCATGAGTGTCAATTGAGAATTGTACTGCAAGTACTACGGGATACGAAATTTTATGCTAAGTTCAGTAAATGTGAATTTTGGTTAAAGCAAGTGGCCTTCTTAGGTCATATAGTGTCTGAAGTGGCAGTAACTATTGACCTGTCTAAAATGAAAGCTGTTTTGAATTGGCAAGTGCCAAAGAATGTAGTAGAAGTTAGAAGTTTCTTGGGATTGGCGGGGTCTTATCATCGATTTGTACAAGATTTTTTAAGGATAGCTGCACCATTGTCCACATCAACCAAGAAGGAAGTGGCATATCAGGGGACCGCTAAGGGTGAGGTGAGTTTTCAAGAGTTAAAACTGACATTAATTATAGCTCCGAATTTGACTTTGCCCGTTGAACTAAGGATTTTGTGGTGTACAGTGATGCTTCAAAGGAAGGATTAGGTTGTGTTTCGAAGCAAGATGGCAAAGTTGTGACTTATGCTTCAAGAAAGCTGAAATCCTATGAACATAATTATCCAACACATGATCTTGAGTTATCAGCAATTATGTTCGCATTGCATTAGTGGAGGCATTATCTCTATGGTGCTGAGTTTGAGACTTTTACTGATAATAAGAGTTTGAAATACCTATTTTCTCAGCAAGATTTGAATATGAGACAGAGAAAATGGATGAAAGTACTCAATGATTATCATTATACGATTCAACATCACCCAAGTAAAGCCAATGTTATTGCAGATGCACTAAATAGGAAAGTGCAAGTTGCTAGCTTAATGGTGAAAGAGTGGAAGTTGATTGAGCAAGCCTGTTCATGGGAGTTATCCGTTACTGAGTCAAGAATTATTCTTGCAAATTTACAACTGAAACCAGTGTTATTACAGAGAATCCAGGAGGAACAAAAAGAGATTTGGATTTACATAAGGAAGTAAAGAATAAAAATGGAACATTCACCCCTAAGTTTTTTATAGATATTAATGGTATTTTACAGTATAAAGACCGGATAGTTGTTGGAAGGAGAAATTCTGAAAGAGGCCCATAAGTCAAAGTATACAGTGAAGGTGGAACGAATATGTATCGGGGTTAGAAATGTAAATTGCTGGTGGAATAACATGAGAAGAAATATAGCTGACTTCGTTTCAAGATATATTGTATGTCAGCAAGTGAAGGTCGAACACCAAAGACCGTTCGGTCGATTGAAACCGTTACCAGTACCAGAATGAAAGTGAGACTATATAACAATGAATTTTGTTACAGGATTGCAAAGGACTCGGGATGAGCATGATTCGATATGCGTGATTGTGGATAGAGTGTCTACTCATTTTCTACATGTATTTAAGACAGACTCATTGGATAAATTAGTCTGATTATATGTACAAGAAATAGGTCGGTTGCATGGAATACCAATAAGTATTGTAACCGATAGAGATCCAAGATTTACATCTCATTTCTGAAAAAGTTTGCAAAGTGCGCTAGGTACAAATTTAAAATTTGGCACATCATTTCATCCTCAAGCTGATCGACAATCTGAGAGAACTATTCAAACATTGGACGATATGCTTCATGCCTGTGTGATAGATTTCAAAGGAAGTTGGGATCATCATCTCGTATTGATTGAATTTTCTTTTAATAATAGTTATCAGGCTAGTATTGGTATGGCACCATATGAAGTTCTATATGGAAGAAAGCGTCGCTCATCGATTTGTTGGAGTGAAGTCGTGGGCCACAAATAGTCTAAGAGACCACTGAAAAGATTCTACAAATTCTGCAAAAGATTTTAACTGCTCAAAGCCGACATGAAAGTTATGTTGATAACAAACGAAGAGACTTGTAATTTTCAGTGGGACATTGTGAATTTCGCAAGGTATCACCATTCAAAGGAATAAAGCGATTTAGAACTAAAGGCAAGTTGTCACTGAGATATGTTAGCCCTTATGAAATATTGAAACGTGTTAGAAATTTGGCATACCGAGTTTCCTTACCTACATTTTTCATGTTTCTATGGTGATGAAGCATAACCCTGACCCATCTCATGTGATAAGCCCTGAATCTATATCAATTCAATCGAATTTGTCATATGAAGAGTTGCCAGTGTAGATTTTAACTTTTGATGTGAAAGTTTTGAGGAACAAAAGCATTCCCCTGGTTGATTTTTGTGGCAAAATCATGAAGTGGAAGAAGCCACATGGAAAAAAGAAGAAGATATGCGAAAAGATCATTTGCGCCTAGTTGGTAATTTTAAAATATAAATTTGGGGACCAAATTCTTTGAAGGAGTGAAGGGTGTGAGAACCCAATATTTCACATGCTAATTACATACTTAAGTAGGATTAGATGCATCACTTTATGTGAAAAAACTATGCATGATAATATGTTTGAATGTATGTTTATATGTTAAACACTTTGAATGGAGTAAGTTACATATGAATGTCAACGAAGTACTAGAAACGGAAACAAATATGTTTGAATATTAATGCAATAGTATTCGATGTTTAGAAACTTTAAATAATCACTTGGAATGATCAAAAATTATTTTAAAAGAGCTTGAAATAGAAGATGTTGAAAACTCCAACAAGGAGTAACCGATTAAGTGAACTGTCTGGGAACTGCTTGTGCTTTTTGCACAGAATTGTGCCACCTATCATTGTCATGCTTGTGACGTGTAAACATCCTACCGCGACACGTCGTGCTTTGAGCCTTGTCGTTCTTGCTAGGTGACACAAACCGTGGCTTGCCACCTTGTGCTTAGAGCCTCGTTGTGCTTGACTTCTCCATCCTTTCACCTCTACACGACACCTCCTACGTGTTTTTAATTTGAGTTAAAAAGACCTAATTGACATGCTTAAATCCTCTAATAACGTTTTGAGAGAAAATTGCAAGAAAATCTACCAAAAACCTTCCAAAATCTAAGATTAAGTCTTGTTCTTGAAGCGGAACCTTAAGCAATTGATTTGGGAACCTTGTGGAAGCTTCAAACAGTGTTTGAACGCATTTTGATGAGTCTTTTGAAGATGTTTCAATTCTGAAATGTTAGTTTTTCATCTCCTCCTCAAGGTAAGATAGTTAAAGGTTTTTAATGGGCTCTAAAGGCATGCATATAGATATATGTTATGTTAGCATAATTTATTAAGTAGGACTTCTTTGTCAAACTTTTGAATACTAGTTAGAGACATGTTATAAGTTAATCTAAACATGTTTAACATTGTGGAGAATATGGAAGAACTTAAGAAGGTTATGATACATGTTAATTATGAGATTCGATTAAACTAGACATGGCTAGAACATGGTTTTGAACATGTTCATTAGGTTATATAATTGAAGCTCATTTGCTAAATATGAATTCTTATATTACATGTTCAAGATGTTATGAAGATGATGTTACATGACGAAAGTGACTAAACATGTGATAGTTACGTTTTTTGGTGCAAGTACATGAAGATTACAATAACTACATGTATGAAATGGTTTGTTTGCTTACACATGAGCAAGTTACATCCTTTCATTGTAAGGAATGATTGATATATTATTGATGATTATTATTTTGCCCCTTTCGTATGATTGGGGTTGATTTGATTGTGCTTGAGTAGTGGTGCACCATTTAAGCCGAACAATTGTAACGTCGACTGCTACCCAAGACAGTATCGATGTTCATTTGTTTTCAGTTACTTTGCATTTGGCCGAAGCAAAGGTTGTGACCTTACATCCGGGCGTGGTGACATAAGGGTGGTCTATTGATGGGACTGAATTCGGGAATGGTAAACTCTTGAAATGCTCAACTAAGTGTGAACATTTGATATGTGTAATATGCACATGTAGAACTGCTTAATGTGATTGAATTGCAATAGCATGCATTGATAATATTCTTGAGTTGGAAGTTACGTTAAATGTCTTTGATTATCTTATTGAGCCAGTGGACTAACGGATTTTATCCAAAATATTTTAGATCAAAGAGCCGGTCCCTCGAAAGGCAAGGAAAAAAATGTGAGGCACGGTGAGAAAACGGGCAAAAGGATACTTGTACATTTGTGAAGTTTTACTTGAAATAGAGCAGTATGTCAACTCTGAGATTTGACAGAGAGCTTGCTAGGTGTGTTTTGTAAAAGTAAACTCTCTAATGCTGTATGATATGTTTTAATAACCAAGTGAGTTAGAATGAGTTATTTTATCAGAATGATTTGATTAGCAGATCTGTCGTAATACTCCAGCTGGGTTAAGATAATCCTAAGTTGGGGCGTTACACCCATACTTTCCTCTATGCTTATGCAGAAGTATTCTACCAAAGCTTTAGCTCTCCTTGAATCGAAACAAACATAGTCTTAACCAAATCAATCTTGTTAAAGGATGATATCTATAATTAGGGCCATTCTCAAAAAATGGAACCAGTAACTCGTAGAAGTGGTTGGTCGTCTAGATATACCGAGAATAATAAAGGATAAGTGACTCAAAGTTGGAGCCAACAATGCCAAATGGTAGTTTGTCATTAAGTGACGGGAATAAGATAGGTCAACATTCTTTGAAAGTTGATAAAGATAGAAACACTACGAGGAAAATATAAACAACTTACTTCAACTTTATACTAAAAACTGATCAGAAAAGCACTGTTTCTTCTAACAACGAACAACTTAATGCATTGTTGGCCTTGCACCATAAATATCTATAAGCTGATCAATAGATTTGTGCATCGAATGTGGCATTTGTTAGACAATGTTCACATAAGAAAGCAAAAAGATTAATAAAAATGATTATCAAGAAAGACAGACAATGACATCGATAAAGAACACTATGACCACAAAGTGACATAACATAACATATGCAAAACATACAGAGCATCGGAAATTATCTAAACAAATAGGCACGCAAAAACAAAAGCACGCGGGGGAAGAAAAAAAAGCACATAGCAAAAAAGCAAGAAAAGCTGTTGACCTTACACCCATGCAAAACATACAAGCAACAAAAGCACACATAGTTGTCAATACAAAGATTTTGCCAGCATGCAAGACATGCAGGCACACAAAACATGCAAAACATATAAAGGCTGGTCAGGTTTCCTTATATTATCACATATTATAACTTATAATCAAGCAAAGTATTTATGGTTGTTGTTGTGAGGATGAACAAGAATTTATATGTCTAGGATGAGGAAGTTGGCTCCATACCCTCAACCTAGAAGGTCAAGCCAAGTGTCATTCAAACTAGAACTAGAAAGAGTGAAAAACTGTAAAAGAAGACTTTACGCAATATACATCCAGAATTGAGGGCTCATACCGCTAGACAAAGATCTTGAGAGGAAAATGGTTGCACCTGAAGAAGGTTGCTAGATACCCTCATCTAAGGTAACATCAAATGAATAAATTATTCCTGGATCAAAATTTATCTGAAGCCAAAGCCAAAAACGCGTGGGAGCAATTGGTCGTTAAATAAAGCGCCCATTTTTAGAAAGTGGGAGCTAACAACCCGTGGAAGCGGTGGGTCGTTCTATGATGCAAACTGGAATTGGAACTGAAACCGGAGACATCACGATTTTAACAGCTTCGAAAGTTATCTAAATGAAATTACCAATGATCGATTTTAGAGCTCTTGTTCATTGAGATATGAAGATTTTGACTATCAATATTTGGGCTCTATTAAGAATTCTATGAAGGTAAATTTGTGATTACAAACACCTTTCATCATATTGTCCTAATTACATCATTTTTCAAGTTCATTTTCTTAAATACTAGCACATTATTTTCTCCAAAACCACAAGAAGACCAATGGCATCCCATATCTAAGGAGCAACCTATTTAACAATTGATTGTCATCACATAATAAAATTAGATGAATTTGGTCGTGGACAAATCTTAGCAATAATATTTAGGATGATTATATTTTACCGTTTATCATACATCGCAAACATGCTTGTAATTGAAAAAACTTCTCAAAGGGTGACAGGTATCCACTTGCTCAAACTTCTAAACAGGATTGAGGAATATGTTATATTTTTACTGTCTTTTTTTTTTGTCGCTGAAAATGTTATTGCTAAATGGTAACTTCTTAAAGACAAATATGGCTTATTTTATTATGAAGATAGCCTCTCCCTAAAATTAAGTAGGAACATTTAAATTAACAGGATTCCCCTCCCCCACCAACCCCCCCCCCCCCGACGACTCATATCCTCCATCATTATATATGGTTATGTTTGTAAGACATGTTTTTACATTTGGATATTCATAAAGATTGTAAATGTTTAGAAAGATTCATGCAATGTCTGAATAAGCCATTTTATGGTAATTTCTTTTTTTGGTTGAATTAAACCACTTTATTCATATGGAATTTTGGGATGCATCTTTCATAAGTGTGGACATAACAAAGGGTGGTATCTCATCTTTTGAACACATTAGGTTCTTAAATAGTTTTATATGTCCCGCTAAAATATTAGCCACTGCATTTTGTGTTCTTCCTACTTGAGTATGTGCAATTTCCTCAAAATGTTTTGTCAATTCTTATGCTTCTATCATAATATGACCAATTGTTGAACGATTACCTCCTTATCCCTCTGCCAAGCACCCATGGAAATCCTCAATATCTCTTTCTTGTACAATTTTTTCATAGTCTAGATGAATTGCCATCTTCAAGCCTTCTACTATTGTCAATACTTCAGCAAGTCATGACTCATCGTTCATTGCAATTTTCTTGCACACACCAGTTATATACTTTGATCTCCCACATTGACTACAATTCATATACCAATTTCCTTGTCCATTGTGAAGATTGCCCTATTGAAATTGACTAATATACAACCATTCTTTAAAAAAAATCCTACGTTGAAGTGATTGTCGATCTAGAGTTTTGACAATTCTTTAGTTGAGAAGTTACCATATAAGGGACTGTTATGCCAAACACAAGTTGGCATGTCATATTTATTTCATTGGGAATCCAATTTACTAACCAATAGGTAGGTAACATGTCTCCCTTAAAGTATTGATATGACTAAGGGCAAATGACAAATGACCCCCTCGTATTCTGGGTTTGCGGGTCGACCACCTCGGGTATAGTTTTGACAATTTACCCCGCTTATTTATCAATAATTGTAACACGGAAATACCTTTAAACCCTAAAACTACCTTTAACACGGATGTAAAATTCAAAAAATACCTTTACTTTTGCTTAAAATTCAAGTTTTCCTGTAAAAGGAAATAAACCCTAAAACCAGCACCCACGATGTCGCCAATCGAACCAATGCCCCTTCCTTTTCCCCCTCCACTACCTTCACCAATCAAACCATTACCCCCTCCCTCTGCCCACCTCCATCGCTACCATCATTGAGGAAGAAAAAGATAAGGAATGAAAGACACGAGGCACAATTGTGTCTTTTAACAGGCCAATTATGACCAAAATCAATTATCCTCAATTGCACTGAATTTATAGATAAATGGCTAAATTGTCAAAATTAATACCCGAGGGCTCAACTTGCAGACCCGAAATACGTGAGGAGGTTATTTGTCTTTTTTTTTTATGACAAAGACTAATTTGACAATGGTTATTGTTGTAATTATCTTTTTGAATGTCATTGTGATTTAGTCTTGCCAATCAAAATAGATTATGCTTCTCCTCGGAGTCTCTAGCCAATAAGATGATTCCATAGATTTAGTACTTACTTTCTTATAAATGTAAAATATATTTATCAATGATATACAATCATATAGCAACACTCTTATTTATCACTATATATAGGGGGTAAATTGGGGCGAAAAGCCCAAAGTTTTAAGTCAAGTCAGAGGGAGCACTACAAGATTCAAAGCTCTAAGCTTTGATGGATTCTCTCTACAAAGTTCGGTATCTTTTCCTGAAAAGGCTGCGTATTCAATATGAAACGAAGTTGCAAGCCCTCGAATTTGCATATGTAGGTTCTGCAACGTCGCTTTCATTCTCGCCAAAATCTAGAGATAAACGTGCCATTTAGTTGGGGATCAAGGTGCTAGTTATCAAATTGAATGTTTAGAAATAAAAGAATGAGAGGAATCCATCTCTATCAGGAGATTCATTCTGAGATTGTACTCCCTTTTGTGTATACATACACGCGCACACACACACACAAACGCACACACGCACACGCACACACACACACACACACACACACACATATATATATATATGTGTGTGTGTGTGTGTGTGTGTGTGTGCGTGTGTGCGCGTGTGTGTGTGTATTTGTTGCTATGTTGCTTGTTCTTTATCTACAGACTTGAAGTTTTTGTGTATAAAGTTTTGGCACACTCAGTGGGACCTTGGTGCCTCTAATCTCTTTTCCGCTCTTCATCCTTAGAGTTTTAATCTTCAATGGCTCGAGGACAAGTAACTTCAAGACCTTAACCTCAAGCTTTGCACGCCAAATCTTAAAGTTGCAAGGGCCAACTTCGAAAGTCAAAGTAAGGAGAATGCTTCCACGATGCAGTGTGTTTCACCCTGCATCTCTTCACATGACTCCAAATCTTTGTAAACAAATGTAATTCAAAGTATGACATAGACTCAAGTCGTGTTTCTGGCTCTACATCTTTTTATGTGACTCCAAATCTACCAAGTCTAGAAGTTCTTTCAACTCTTCAGATTACATAGTCATGCTTGTAAAGATGGTGCAATCAAGATCTACTAAAGATCGTATTGCCAAAATGACAAAGGCTCTAAACGATTTTGTGTAGTACAATAACGTCAATGGGCTCAATTTGATTATTTTCTTTGCAAAGTATATCTCATGGAAAAATCTCAGGGTGAAAGAACATATGCAGGTGAGCTCAAATAGTCAATAAAATCAAAAGCTTTATGAATCCATGTTTTCCTAATGGATCTATACTAGCTAATCAACTGCATGATTTCATTGCGTGGGAAATTGTGAAAGTCAACCTAATAGATCTCAAACTTTTGTTAACCATACACGGAAAGAACTGAGTGTTTGAAAATGCCATAAAACTATTAACAACCAATGCTTTAACAATTTGATGGCAAATGAGATCTGAGGCATTATCTTGCTCACTTTGTGGAAACACAGAACATCGCTAGCACTAGTGAATTCTAGTCAAACAGTATGTCCACTCATTAATAGGATATGAATTTGACTCGTACATAAGACTTGAGCAAAATTTTGATCAGTAATTAGGCAGGCATAGGAAAAGAGTTCCTCAATCATATCTTCAGTATTTGATGTACTGTTAGCATGATCACGGTCGCCAATACATGCCAAATGGAGGATGAGCCAATCGTTACTTTGATAATAGATGGGAAAGCTTATGCCCCAACTGAAGTCTCTGCTTTGGAGATGTGTATCAAAGGCATGTAACGAGGACTCTATTATATTCTACATGCCATCAAACCATAGTCCTCTAATGAATTAGCTAAAATAGCTGATAACATAGAACTCAACATATTAACCAGTGGGATAAAGCATCACCACGTTGAAGATCTGTATAATGGGGGTAACTCTCTAACAAGTAATAACTTTACACCTCTGAACGCATCTTCTAAAATCAAGATAAAGATAAAGCGAACTACTTAGAAGAAAAAGAAACACATGCTCCCAAAGAGTCAAGGAGCAGTATATCTGACACTATGGAGGCAAACAAAGAACTTTTGACCATCGTGATGTTGAAGGCGAAGCTCATACAAAGGTGGAGCTACATCTGACTTGATTTGAGTTATCTTTGAACAATCAAGATTGTTATTTTGTTCAAGCTAAGAAGACCTTCTTCATTCGCAAGATATTGAATCAACAAAGTTTGCTCACAGCAAAAAGTTTCGACTATTCGATCCAGTACAATTTAATATGCCAACATCTAACTCAAATCCGAATGCCCCATCATACTAAAAGGCCATCAACTGCTCTTTGAGACGAGCCAAAATTTTCACGGATACTCTTTGGCACGAGTTGAAATTGTCTCCAGAATGGTCTTTAGTGATGCTCCCCCATACCAGTCGATCCTGAATTAATTTTTGCCAAGAAGTCCTTGATACGAGTTAAAGTTATCTTCAAAACTGTTTTGACCGACACTCCCCCTTGACATGAGTTGAAACGTCTCCAGACCAATTTTCATAAATGCGCCCCCTATACAACTCGATGTTGAGCTTAAGTTTTACCAAGAACTCACTGACACGAATTGAAAATATCTATGGAAATATTTTAAGTGATACTCCCCTACACGAGTTATAGTTGCGTTCACGTTTACCTAAAAATTCTTTAAAACAAAGTTCTAACTGTCAACCTAAAAACTCTTTAAAACAAAGTTCTAACTGTCAACTTCTATATAGATCGTCTGCAAAAGTTTCTAGCAAACATGTTGAAGCAGCAAAGTTAAATTATGTTTGACTTGACCTTTCTGAGGTACATGGGTAATCTAGACCTAAATTCTAAGTTTAGTCATAAACCCAAAAACATTATTGACTTTTGAGACCAGCCCATCATTTAAGCATTACTACATCGTGCATGTGGCCAAGTCTCGAGAAGGCAATTGCAGAATGCTAAATTTTATGCCAATAAAAAATTGCTACATGTTATTATTTGTCCTTCCAATAATTTTTTCTTGAAAAATAGGAGGGTGACACGTATCCCCTAAAGTACGGATATGACTAAAAGGCTTATGTGACGATAGTCATTATTGTAACTATCTCTTAGTATGTCAAAATGCAGTGGTCTGGACAATAAATAAAAATACATCATGCATCACATTAAAGCTTCAAACCAATAAGATGATGTCATAAACATTGTATTTATCTCTTTACAAAATTAAGAGATAATTATTAAGGAAATACAGTATTATAGCAACCCTCATGTTTATCACTATATATATTAGGGGTGAGCCTTGGGGAAAAAGACGCATAAAATTTTTACATCTAGCGTAAGAGAGCGGTATTAGATTAAAAGCTCTAACGAATTTCTCTACGATTATTAAAAGAGAAGTTATTAGATATGCTCTATACAGATCGTCATCTTTTTTAGAAATGATGATATGTCTGAATTCCAGATCAAGCTACAAGCCCTCGATTGGCATCTTCAAGTTCTATAACGTCCCCTTCACTCTCGCTTATAGTCTAGAAGAATTGTTCCATAGAATTGTGCCGCTTAATTTGGGATCAAGTTGCTACCCGTTGAATTGAAGTTTTTGAAGAAAGGAAGAACTAGAGGACTCCATCTTTTTTTAGAGATGCATTCAGAAGTTGTACTTTGTTTCTTGTATATCAAAAAATTTATATTTGTCATGATCTTTCTTATTGCTTATTTACAGACTCAAATTTTTTGTATACGGTACAAAGTAGTCCTTTGTGTTCATAGCATCTTGATCCTGACAGTCGTATGATTTCTGAACTTTGTGCCGCCTTATGATGTCTTTCCCATGTAACGAATTTCGACACCCTTTATTTTGGTTTCGTTAGTTTGAAGCATTATGAACTTTTTTTGTATCTTTTCACTACCTATAGGTATAGGGATGGTCAACAAACTGTTATTTCTCTCAATTTCCTCTCTACTACATACTTTATGGTATAAAGTTTGTGAGTAAAAGATGTGAGCTTTTGGGTTAAAGTTTGGATCGTTACTACTCGTGACAACCAGCACCAAGGAAGACAGTAGCTATTTTAAGTTAGTGAATTTACATGTTTTCTATCTTGTTTTTAGTAATCTGTTTTGCATTGTTCATCAATTTTCATGAAAGTTTTGTTTCAAACTGAGTTTTACTTGACATATTAACCGGTAAATAATGACAATGAGATCAACTTCTACAAGAGAAAGAATCTGTTTCAGGTCATACCACCACCATAAATTTTATAGCAACTCTTGAGTTGCACTCGTTTATTGCAGTATTTATGAGCGACAAAATTCTCCATTTAGCAACAACTGAATACTAAAATGACTGAATAAGGATGCAAAGGTAGACTTTCTTTTTGCAAAAGTAATTTGACACATGCTCGTTAGTTCATGTGTAAGGTGATGCATTTTCTTAACATCAACTGTGGTTGGTGTGGACAACATCTTATCAACATCATCAAAAACTAGTGTTTAAAGTGTGTACCGAAACTACATTTATATCTAAAATCTGGAGTTTAAACTGTACTGAAATGGAATGGAACTAGTGAATCTGATAAACATTACTCCTAGCTCCGTAACTACACAACTACAGCCTGTGCATCCTACCTACACATCTTGAAACATTATCTATCTCTGCACGATATACATATACTACTACAGAGTTGAGGTTTTCTATGCTTAGGTTCAAATTCCAAACATTATTTCTTGTTTCCTCTAGGTTGGGTGCATTTATCATATGATCGTCCCACGTCAATGGCCTTAAACGCGTAGTTTGATAACCCCAGTAAGCATACATAGATTGTCATTAAACGTTTATTAAAACGACTTCCAACATGTCTATACATTATTAACTTCCACCAACTATCCCTAAAACTGAAGTTGGAGAATAATGAGTCTAATATTCAGCTGCTGTTTGAGGATCAAGGTTGTGTACAGATGGTATATTATAGTGGTAGTCCGTTTCTTTACCCCAAGCTGGTCCAAGAAGTATAGTCAAAATGTACACGTAGTGTACAGATGTTTTGGCGTATGTTCATCAACAATCAACTACTTTGACCCCTACCAAGGATTCATAACCACGCGGCTACTCTAAATGACAAACTTGCATAAAAAAAAGGTGTTAGAATTATGTCGTTGAACGTTGATAGCATCAATGAGCTGGTCTTATGGTAGGATAGGATCCCTTTGAGTTCATTCTGAATTTGAAATCCTTCTACTCCCATAAATATACGTCTAACCCTACTTTGTAAAAAACAATTATGTTAAACCCCCAAAACTACTACACATAGCTCTAGTACTATAAGCTGAACCCACTCTAAACAATAAAAATTTGCTATTATTAGCTCTCTTTTTCCTATAGAATTTTGCCAATCGAGTGATATGATATCACTTGATAACTATTGGTCAATTGATTCAAGAATTATTCTATGTTGGGATTTCCAGGCCGACAAATTATTGTATGTGGGAATTGAAAAACTGTAGTACTTTATGACCAGGGCCAATACACAACATGAGATATTCTTTATTTCTTTTTAAGCAAAACACCATCTTACTTCATGAAGGGTCATTGACTTAAGGTGCGCGAATGCACGTGGAGTTGTGTACTTGAGAAGTCA
This sequence comes from Escallonia rubra, assembly GCA_033065855.1. NCBI lineage: Eukaryota > Viridiplantae > Streptophyta > Magnoliopsida > Escalloniales > Escalloniaceae > Escallonia > Escallonia rubra. The sequence goes on along the minus strand of JAVXUO010002477.1, from coordinate 19,715 downwards.
CCATGCTCTAGAACAATCTAAGGAAAAGTGATGCTCCATGGCATGAAGTTCTCTCCTCTAAACAACTACAGTGTCTTCCAAATTTGGGTTTTTACTTTTTTTCTTCATATATTAGGCATCCAATTAGTTGCAAATTTGACTTCCTCACTATGTAGAGTTTGCTAAAGTTAGTAACCACAAACTCAGGGGAGGGACATCAGTGAGATATGTACAATATTAGGCAACTAGGTATTCACAAAAAAATGGGTTTCTACGTGTTGCAGCTAAAACTAGGCTATGAACATATCTAGGATCCTAAAGGATCATGTGTCTATCTCAGATGATAGAGTTATAGGCCTTTGAGGATTCTAAATGATGATCAATATGGCAAGTGCCAAATCAGCAATAAGCTAGCAGAGGTTACGTGTCATAACTGTCACGTGTCATGGCTGCCACGTGTCATCCGCAGACTGAAGGCGTATCTTTCGCTATATCATAATGGCCCCTACTTTTGCCAGCATTTAACGAAGCGGCGAAAGCACACTTTTCACACTGGAGACAATTAAATGTGTTCAAACAGAAAGAAGACCATTTTTTCGGTATTTTGAGCGTTTGGAGAGAATTATGCTCGGACAGAATTCTACTCGGCTCAGACAAGTTTCTACTGGACATACTTGGTCATGCCTTTGGCATTCTGCTCAGGCAGAGTGCTCGGACATGATTTTGTTCGGCCAAAGGTTGCCATTCTACTCGGATAGAGTGCTCGGACAAGATTCTGCTCGGGCAGAATTATGTTCGGCCAAAGGTTGGCACTCTGCTCTGGCAGAGTGCTCGGACAGGATTCTGCTCTGGCAGAATTCTGTTCTGCCAAAGGTTGGCATTCTGCTCGGGCAGAGTGCTCGGACAGGATTCTGCTCGGACAGGATTCTACTCGGGCAGAATTTTGTTCGGCCAAAGATTGGCACTCTGCTCGGGCAGAGTGCTCGGATAGGATTCTACTTGGGCAGAATTCTGTTCGGTTCGATGCCCACGTGTCTTCTTTGCAATTAATGCTCTTGAGCGAGAAATTTTAAAACTCCTTCTCTCTTAGATTGTGACACGTAAGGGGGTAAATGAACTGTTGGGTTTCCCCAAGAGACGGTTACTTGGGGTTTCTCAATAAAAAGAGATCCTTATTTCATTTTCACCTCACTCGAATCATTGGAAAGCATTCTTCTCCCTTCAACAAGTAAGTCTTTTTTCTCTCCTCTTTCTGTTCAGCACTTCTATTTTCATAGTTTCAAACTTAGTAGTAGCAACTATGTCCGAGTCTTCAGATAGTCTATTTTCTTCCGAAGAAAATGTTAGAAGTAGTTCCTCTTCATCTTCAAAACAAGTTCCAAAATCCGAAAGTGGAGTTGGTACTTCAAATCCCCAACCACCACAGCCTTCAACTTCCCAACCATCGCAGCCTTCAGCTTTCTAACCATTGCAGCCTTCAACTTTTCAACCCTCGCGGCCTTTACCACCTAAGAAAGCCTTAGGTGATTTAGAGGATCAAGTCGAAGATAAAGAGAATCCCAAACCTTGGTTCAATATTAATGCTGATGAGAAATCGAATAAGATGACCAAGGAAGAGTTAACGGCGTTGGTGAAAGTGTATCCCCTTCCTGAAGATTGGTATGCTTGCGTTCCGGGATTACAAGAGCCGGCTAACTATGGAACAAAGTTCAAAATGAGATTTATGAAGATCAAGTGAAGTCTAGATATAGACATCATCTTCGTCCTTTTGCCTTGAGTTCTTTAAACATTATTGCATGGCTCCAGGGCAACTTGTTTTGAATGGTTGGAGAAAGTTGATTGGACTTATTTGTCTAGTCAAGACTTCAGGTTACAAAGCAAACCCTACTGACTTTATGAGAGTCTTCTTCAAAATCTACTTTGTTAAAAAAGTTGCCAACTATCCTAGGTGGTATTATATTCACAGCATGCAACGACTTCTGAAGGGGGGTCCAAAGCCCAACAAAGGGTGGCATTCCAGATATTTCTTCATCAGCCACGAAGACAAGGGGAAGTTACAGTTTGATAGAGACTGGAACCCTTATTGTAAAGATTATGAAAACACGGGCAAGCCTACTCCTAATAACTTTACAAAGCATATCTTTAGCCATATAAAGCTTCAAGTTGGTCTTTCAGAGCAACTGTTAGAGTATGGGAATATTATTCCTCGCAAGTCTATTACAGCTGGTCTTTCAGTTCTTCCTCCCCTTCCTGTTGCCCCTAGCACATCTTCTACCAAAACCACACCTCTAGGTTTGCTTCATATAGTTTTGATCCTTGTTCTAATATTGATTTTGATCCTTGTTCCAACACAAAAATGGCCAGTGGGAGTGGGAAATCACCACAAGGAGGCTTTGCGGGCATACTTAAAAAAGCCAAGGGGAAAAGGAAGGAAAAATAGCCAAGTGTGGAGCTGCCCCCTGTTCCAAAGAAAATCAGAATCACTCCTCCTGACCAGTCTTCGCGAGTTGTTGAAGGGGTGTCGATTGACAAGGATCCTATCTTTCAGCCTAGTTGGACCATCAGGCGCGACGATATGGGGATGCTGAATAGCGAAGTCTCTGAGCAGCATCTTCTTCATGGAGTTCTTCCTAAAGACAAGGAAGTTTTCCAGAACCATACTCATGAGTCTTTTTCCTGTTCTTTTGCCAAGGCCGTATACACGGTAAAATCCTTATTTTAACTAGTACTTATTTTTGCCTTCGTCTTTCATTTAGCTGACTGTTCCAATCTTTATTCTCCAGATGTATGTCAGCGGTTCTACATTGTCGTCTCGCTATGAGATGGCAAGGGAAGTGGCAGCCGAGAAAGTTTAGCAGAAGAGAGATGCCATCAAGGAAGCAGAGGAGGCTACCCGTCATGCCGAAGAGTTGAGTAAGTGCGAGGCTGACTATATTACTCACATTGAAGCTCTGGAGAGAAGACTGGAACGGGCAAAGAAGAAGATAATTGAAGAAGTGAAGAAGATAGCTGAGGCTCAAGATCAAGGCATCCGCGACTTCCTTTGACAGGAATGTGGGGGAGGAATGGCTGAAGAAGTGAACGGATGATGGCCTGGAGATTTACAAGATGAGCTTTAGGAAGGTCAAGGAGATGTTTGCTAAGCGCTTCCCTGACATTCATTTGGACGATTTTGTCATGCCTGCAGTAGTGTCTCCATCTGGGCAGACTGTTGCGCCTTCAGAGGAAGGGCTACAGCTTCTCAACCTCCAACGGATGGTCCCTTACGTGATGCCCCCGAGCCTTAGATTTAGTCTTCATCTTCTAGGCTTTTTTTATCTGTTTGTAAGACTTTTTTCTTTTGACGCCTTTTAAAGGCTTTCTATGAACTTCTTTTTTTCGAACAGATCACCATTTTCCAAGGGTGTTTAATTCATGGTGTTGGTTCTATTCACTATGTGTTTATTTGGTTCATGGTACCATTCACACAATGTTATTTATTTTTACTTTGACTCAAACTCTTTATTTGTCACTTAAAGAGTTGGCAAGGAAGTCAAGCACCCCCGCTCGGCTAAGTTTCGAATAGACAAAAGTTGGGTGGAGTGACAATACCCCCATTAACTTTTGCCACTTCACGGATTTAGATCTATAGCTAAACCATTTGGCCTTTTTATTCGAGTAAACGACCTTTTCTTACTTGTGCTTTTTCAAAGAAGCAAGAATTCGACACTCTGCTCAGGCAGAGTGCTCGGGCAGAATGTTTGGCTTAGTTTGTCACTCTACTTGGGCGGAGTGTTCGGCGGATATTCTGCTCGGCAGAATATTTGGCTAAGTTTGCCACTCTGCTCGGGCAGAGAGTTCAGCGGATATTCTGCTCGGGCAGAATATTTTGACCGTTTGTGCTACATTAAAACAATGCTTAGAAAAATAACTTTATTGCTCGAGCAAAAGATAAAGTTTACACTGAATTGTTTAACAACCCATTTATTCAAAAAATCTGCTAAAAACTATTCTAGAAAAGAAGATTGGGGTTTTACAAGGTCTGAGCACCTTATCCCCCCAAAAAGAAGTTACTTGCCTCGGGGCAAGATGCTATTGATAATACTTTCGCAAGTTCTCAGCATTCCAAGTGTGAGGGATTGGATCTCCAAAAAGTGTTCCTAGTGCATAAGCACGTGGTTTGAATACCTTTATAACAAGGTAAGGTCTTTCCCAATTTTGAGATAACTTTCCCGACGCTGCCTTAGGATCATATACTTCTAACTTGCGAAGAACCAAATCTCCCACTTGAAACTGCTTGGATTGAACCCTTTGATTGTAATTGGGTGACTCGTTGTTTTATGACAACATATTGTTCATGGGCTTGAGTCCGAACTTCTTCTACCAGATCAAGATTCGCTCGGAGTCCAGCTTTATTGTCTTCTTCATTGAAGTGTAAAGCTCGTATTGTTGGAACTCATACCTCGACTGGTAACATTGCTTTCGTGCCACAGCAGAGTAAGAAAGGTGTTTCTCCCGTAACCGAATACGAAGTCGTTCGATAAGCCCACAATACCTTTGGGAGCTCGTCAACCCATCTGCCTTTGGCCTCATCCAATTTTTTCTTCAATCCTTGCAGGATGTTCGATTCATGTTTTTGATTTGTCCATTGGATTGTGGATGGGCAACAAAAGTGAATCGTAAATCGATTGAGAGATTTGTGCAGAAGGTACGGAAGTTGTTGATGTCAAACTGTTTCCCGTTGTCCACAACAAGAGCTTTGGGTACCCCAAAATGGCGAACGACATTCTTCCAAAAGAAATCTTCACATTTGGCTGAAGTAATGGTTGCTAGAGCTTCTGCCTCGGTCCATTTTTTGAAGTAGTCTATTGTCATTATCACGAATCGTCGTTGACCATATGCCAATGGAAACGGGCCGAGCAGATCCATTCCCCATATGGCAAAAGGAATCGGAGAAACGACTGAAGTCAAAGAAGCGACTAGTGTATGTCATACTGGAGCAAACTTTTGACACTTGTCGCACCTTCGTGTGAACTTGATGGCGTCCTTCTACATCTCAGGCCAATAATATCCTTGCCTTAAGATTTTCTGTGCCAATGTTCTTCCTCCAAGATGTTGACCACATATCCGTTCATGTACTTCTCGTAACGCATATAAGGATTCTGATAGGCGCAAGCATCTGGGATAAGGAAGGCTAAATGATCTTTTATACAACACCCCTTCCACTAAAGCATACCTAGCAGCTTTGACACGAAGATTCTGTGACTCATGTCTTCTACTTGGTAATTCTCCCGTAGACAGATATTTGATGATTGGGTCCATCCAACATGGTTCTTGATCTACCACCCCAATCTCAATTTGAGAATTGATACTACACTCCTTAAGGAATTCGAGGTAAACCGAGCGCCGAACATCCGTGGTTTCAGCAAAAATGAGCCTCGACAATGTATCTGCTTGTGTATTTTGATCTCGGCGAATTTGACGAATGGTAAAGTTTTTGAATTTTGACGTCAATGTCTTGACTAGCTAGAGGTATTGAGCCATTCTTTCATCTCTGGCTTCGTAATCTTTCAAAACATGATTGACTACCAATTGGGAATCATTATGTACTGATAGTGAATCTACCTTCAAAGCGTGTGCTAGTCTTATTCCCGTGAGAAGGACTTCATATTCCGTTTCATTGTTTGAGGCTTGAAATCCAAAGCGGAGTGCATACTTAACAACAAATCCTTCTGTGATGATGAGGATGGTTCCTACTCCACTTCTATCCACGGCTAAAGAACTGTCCACATAAAGATTCCAAGGATCTTGGGCTTTAAAAATCACTAGGTGAGGGAGGGTCTTCAGGTAAGGTACATTCAACGATGAAATTTGCTAAGGCCTGAGCCTTGATCGCAGTGCGCGGTTTGTACTGGATATCAAACTCCCCTAATTCCACCGACCAATTCACCAGTCTTCCTGATGCCTCAGGGCTCACTAAGACTTTTCTAAGTGCTTGATCTGTTAAAACCACAATGGTATGAGACTAAAAATATGGTCGGAGATGCCTAGCCGATGTGATAAGGGCTAGTGCTATCTTGTTAATCTTCAGATATCTCGTCTCTACATCTTGTAAGACTTTGCTGACATAGTAGATTGTCCTTTGGACTCCGTCCTCCTCTCTGACCAGAATAGTGCTTACTATAACTTTGATGACCGAGAGCTATGGAAACAGGTCTTCTCCCGAAAGTGGTTTGGAGAGTAGAGGAGGAGAACTCAAATATGCCTTAAGTTCTTCGAATGATTTATGACAATCGTCTTTCCAAGTAAGTCCATGAACCTTCCCAAGGCTGCGACCCGATCTGTCAACTCTTGCACTTGTTTGATGGTCTTTGGGGATGTCATGGCTTGGATGGCCTTTATCTTCTCTGGGTTTGCCTCGATTCCCTGTTGAGAGACCATGAAGCCCAGAAACTTCCCCGATGCAACCCCGAAAGCGCACTTGAGTGGGTTCAGCCTCATCTTATACGTCTGGAGTACGTCAAAAGTTGCCTTCAACTCATTGACATGGAATTCAGCCTTGATGCTCTTGACGAGCATGTCCTCAACATAAACTTCCATGTTCTTCCCGATCAGGTCTCGAAAGATCATGTTCACCAGGCATTGATAAGTTGCCCCGGCGTTCTTGAGTCCGAAGGGCATTACCTTGTAGCAGTACAACCCTCTCTCTGTGATGAACAAAGTTTTGGAGACATCGTCCTCATGCATCATGATCTAGTTATAACCAGAATATGCATCCATAAAACTAAGGAGTTCGTGGCCCGAAGTAGCATCGATGAGAAGATTGATCATGGGGAGTGGGTAGCTGTCCTTTGGGCATGTCTTGTTGAGATCCGTATAATCAATACATATTTGCCATCTGCCGCCCGGTTTAGGAACCATGACAACATTGGTGATCTAATTGGGGTAATAGTCTTTTCAATGAAGTTGGCGGTTAAGAGTTTATCCACCTTTTCTTCAATCTTTTCATGTCTCTCTGGCGCAAAGGTTCTCTTCTTCTGCTTGACAGGTTTCTTGGACGGATCAACATTTAGCTTGTGTGTGATGACCTCGGGAATAATCCCAGGCATGTCCGCGGCTGTCCATGCAAAGATATCCCGCATAGGTTCGCAATAGGTTCACCAACTTGAGCTTATTGTCTTTCTTAAGATTTGAACCTATCCGAACTGTCTTGTCTTTCTCTCCGGGATACACTTCAATGTTCAGGAGATCTACGACTGGTTCACCCCTTTGTATCTTCGTATCTTCCTGGAGATCTTCAATGATAAGTGCTTCTATGTTCTTTGATCAGCATGAAGTTATGTAGCACTGACGAGCTATATTCGGATCTCCTTTAACTTCTCCAATCCCGTGTTCTGTGGGGAACTTCATCTTGAGGTGGTAAGTTGATACCACAACTTGTAATTAATTAAGTGTTGGTCGTTCAAGTATGGCATTGTATGCAGATGGGACCTTTACCACAATAAAATCAAGCATCAAGTTTGCTTGTGCCGGAGGTGTGCCTACCGCAGCTGGGAGTGCGATAATGCCTTCAACTGTGACTGGGTGATTGGAAAATCCATACAGTGGTGTATCCATCTTCCAAAGACGATCCATAGGAATGTTCGTCTTCTTGAATGCATCATAAATAGAACTTCGTTAGAACTCCCATTATCGGCTAAAACACGTTTCACATCAAAATTCCTGGCCTTGATGGTAACGGATCATCGTGAGGAGTCTTCACGTCTTTTAGGTCATCGTCGGAAAAAGAGATAGTGGAAAAAGGTATAGTCTTCTGTTTCTTGCTTGGGGGTTGGCTCGTTATGCACACTTCTCTGGCATATGTTTTTTGAGCCTGTCCTGACGAGCCTCCTGCGGCTAATCCCCCAGAGATAGTGTTGATTATACCCGTATTCTCTTCCCGTTCTTCTCTTTTTTTCAATGGCTGGGGGTGTTTGTTGTCGTTTTTCCTTGTGTGCCATAAATTTTCTCAACTGGCCACATTTGATGAGAGCTTCGATTGCTCGTTTGAGTGATCCACAATCGTCAGTCGTAGGCCATGATCGTTATGAAAGTGGCACCACATGTCTTTGTTCCTTTTCTTTGCCCGAGATCTCATCTTTTCTGGCCATTTAAGAGCTTTATTATCTTTGATCTCGTGTAGTATCTGTGATGGTCTGGCATTGAGGGGCGTTAAATTTTCCAGGGCAAACGGGCCTTTCGGACGTCGTTCGTCACGTTTGGATCGTTTTGCCTTCTTTCCTCCTTGGGGACTTAATTCTCGTGATCGTTTCTTTTGTTCTTCTTTGTCTTCTCCGCGTCGTCCTCTCTGGGTCTTCAGGTATTCTTCAGCTTGAATGTACTTGTTAGCCTTTTCGAGAAGAGCTTTCATATTTCTGGGAGGTCTTTTGTTGACGGAGAATGCGAACTTGAAGTTGGGTCAGAGTCCTCAAAATAATGCCGTATACTTCACAGATACGTCCAGATTATCAACTTCCAGGGTGGCCGCATTGAATCACCCAAGGTAACAGGCTAAAGATTCGTTCTTCTCTTGCACTATGTTGAGCAAACTCGCCGAATTCTTCCTTCGGGAGCAACTGCTTACAAAGTGCTTCTGAAAGAGATCTGACAGTTGCGCGAAGGATGTGCAGCCTTTCGTAAAGTGGTTAGGAAGGCTTTGCACATGACAGTGTCCGATACTTGAAGGAGAAACATGGTTGTGTCGAACGGAGAAACAGGTTCTCCTAGATTTCCAGTTCCGTCATAGAGGACGCACTGAGGCATTCAGAAGTTGGGGGGGGGGGTAACTTTGCCTTCTCGATTGCCTCAGATAACGGATATCCAGATTCTTCCCTCGGGGGAGATCGTTCCGGAGAATGATATTTGGGGAAAACCTTCCAAGAGTCTTGTTCTCGGGAACGGTACTCAGGCGTCCTCTTTCTGTGGATTGATCTTTAAGGGGTCTCAATTCTGGCGACCTTTTCAGGAGAGGAATTTGTACTACCTTCGACCGATGGATCGCAACGTAGCATGATCCACTCCTGGTTGTGTGTTCTCCGCTCTTTACTTTAGGATCATATGTCGGATCGGCTTCCAACCTGTACTTGTGACCGTAGCTTGATCTAGAGGTGAGCCAAAGACGAAGATCGCTGGGATCCAGATGAGAATGATGGGTAGATGATGGAGCCACCGCTATGTCGGGCTTTTGTTGAAGAACGTTCACGACATCTTTCAGTTCATGGATTTCTTTTGTAAGGTCGGCATGGGGTGTTTTGAATAACTGACGGTTTATACGATGACGAAGGTCACCGTTCTTCAAATTGGATGTCAGAGATCGGCTTCTCTGAGATCGATTATTGGATTCATGAGTAGTAGATGTTACATTAATGTGAACATCTTCTGAAGAACTGGCACGACGATGTGAAGGTGTCGATCGTTGGTCATGAGAATGATCGAGTCGATGAGAGCTATTGGTTCATGCGTGACGGTTTTGAGAACGACTATGTGAAGAGTCGCTAGAAGAGGAATGATTGGCCAGGGTCCCACTGATGCCCCCAACCTGCTGTAGCTAAAAACTGGATCGGAAACCACACCAGAAAATAGGCCTGCAAAAAGAACATGGAGTGACGGCCGGGTGGAGTTCTGACGGAGGAACGTCTGATGCCTAAGTCAGAGACGGCTAACAATGTAGAACTCTAAGAAAGCAGTAATACACAATGTGTATGTGTGTGCAGTTGTCTCATACCTGGGGGGCAGACCCTTCTATATAGTAGTAGGAAGAGGAGCCCTAGTAGAACAGGGCTGTGAATAGATCTAATCAGGATCGAATTAGGATCTTAGAGGATCACATGTCTATCCCAGATGATAGAGTTATAGCCCTTTTAGGATTCCGTTTGATGATCAATATGCCAAGTGCCAACTCAGCAATAAGCTAGCAGGAGCTACGTGTCATAACTGCCACATTCATAACTCCCACGTGTCATGACTGCCATATGTCTTTCGCAGATTAGAGGTGTATTTTTAGCTATATCACTACACAACCATGGATTATCGAATAAACTTGTTTTAGCAACCCAAACCATTTATGGAGACTAGCTTCATCTCGACATCCTCTCAGAAGTAAAAGTATTGGCGGATGCATGCTTTTATGGTGGAGAACATGATGAGTTGACTTGAACAATTTTTGGCTTCCATTGTATAGTGTTTTCAGAACTAAAAGTTGTGTAGGAAATGCCATCAAGTAATAGAAAGTATCATTTTTTCTATCATCACTTTCTTTTGTCAACCTTAGACTTAGTTTGATTACCATTTTCTCTGCCTATGTTTTCATGTTTTTAAAAATATATGAAAAAATGACCTTTCAGGTATCTGAATTACATATATAAACTTCTTTGAATACCGTTTTCGTAATTTGCAATAACAATAAAGTTCAAACAACATAATACTAAAAACATATTAGAAAAAGTCATATCATATTAAGAAAACAAAAACACTATTTATCAACACGTACATTTATCGGTCAAATGGAGTGAAAAGGATTTGAATGCTAACATATTTGCAAATAGTTTTATACCTGGTGTTTGAGTTTGGTATATTAAAAAATAGAAGGTATTATGTCATCATTGAGTTTAGAGGGTGATAACACTCATTTAGAGAAATGTCATCCGTGATAATAAATTGACTGTTATACCCGTACAAGTTATCGAAATAAGGGTTCAGCGTAAGTCCTTACCCAGGGTTCAGATAGAAACCCTTACCTGGATCCGAAGCTAAGTATTTAACCGGAAAGTCTGTTACTTTAACCTAAATAGAACAATCCAATTACTGGTATACAGTATAGACAACGATATTATAAATCAATGCGGACTCACGCATACACCCACAATGGCCCCTTCATCGAGTATGCAAAATTACCCAAAATGCCTCTTATGTGTGTAAAATTATCAAAACGCCCCTTTCGAACTTAAATCAAAACGGCCTACCCGTGAGTAAAATCGCTAAAATAACCTTATTGTATGTGAATTTACCCAAAAATACCTTTTAGAGGTAAAAATTACAAAAATACCCCTCTGGGTGAACTCTCACCCTTAAATCGCCAAAACAGCCTTTATGTAAGTGAACTCACAAATATATCCTTACCGTATGTAAATCTATGCAAAAATACCTTTTACAGGTAAAATTAACAAAATACCGCCTTCGGGTGGTAAATTACCAAAATATCCCCTGAGGGTTCCTGGCACCGGAAGAATCGCAAAAACACTTGAAAACACTATTTTAAGCATCCTGAAGTTTTTTTTGGGCTAAAAAGTAGTTTATAAAATTTTCTCCCGAAAATTCTGAACTGCTGTCTAGACCGAGCGCTCATAAACCGGTTCGGCTAAAAATACCTATTGACTTCAGAATGGCACGAAATTTTAGATAATGAAACATTTCAGTAATAAGGTTTCCCTAAAAAATTTCAGATTAAAATAGATTGGTTTCGTATGCTAATTAAATCATAAATTTCTTTAAATCGATACCCTAATTTAGTATCTTTTGCAGACATAAAAAATTTCCAAAAAATTCCAGACCGTACGTCTCGTGAAAATACGAGGGGTTACTATTTTGGATTTTGTCAAATTTAGAACATAACTATTTATAAAATTTTGGATTAAAAACTGCCTAAATTAATTTTTTATCTTTAGCAACAATTGCACTGCGTATTCAAATTAAGACACACACTAAAACACCTTATTTACACACAATGGTTCTTCCACCTTCAACAGTCGCAACACCTGGGCGAACACACTCACTGATTTATCACCAAACACACTCTAAATCACTCAAAGCACATTGCAATACACACACATATGCACCATTATTACCTAACTACACACAATCACACACACAAGCACACTTGTAGCACTAACTCACACACAGTCACAGTAAACACACTCTTCACGCACAAAACACACACCAAACTCCTTAACAACCCACTGAAACCCACCCCCTTCCCTCACACACACACACACACTCACTCTAACACATAATTACGCAAATCACACACATGTATAAGCTGAAACACACACATAAACACCTACGAACTCCCCCATTGTCCAGCCGTGTTCATGGCAAACCCATACATTGCACGAAGCTCAAACACTCTCCCAGAAACTGAAATTTCATACTAGGACGGAGGGGGAAGGATTTCCTTCAAGCTTCCTCTTCAAATCCCACTCTCTCTCTCTCTGAATTTTTAGCCCCCGCCCCTCCTTGTTTTTTTGTTCTTTCTCGCTCCTGGGTAGGGGCATCTCAACTATTACTTTGATTTTGGTAGGGTCCACCTCTATTCCTCACTTGCTCACCATAGAACCAAGCAATTTTCTAGTTGTAACCCCAAACACAGATTTTTGGGGTTGAGTCTCACATTTGTATTGCCTTAGCCTCTCAAAATATTTTCTCAAAGCTGTGCACTGATCTTCATGCTTCTATATTTGATGATCATATCATCCACATAAACTACCACCTCCTTGTGAATCATATCATGGAATAGGGTAGTAGCGGCTTGTTGATATGTAGCCCTAGCATTCTTCAAACTGAAAAGTATCACAGTGTAACAAATGATGCCCCAATGGGTGGCGAAAGTTTTCTTCTCCTAATCCTCAAGAGCCGTACATTCGCAAAGTAATGTACGAAAGACACCAACTCGTGCTCGGTTGTGTTGTCTATGAACATATCTATGATGGGCAACGAAAAGTCATCTTTGGGGGAAGCTCGATTAAGGTCTCGATAGTAAACACACATCCTAACTTCACTGGTTGGTTTAGGAACTGGTACAATGTTGGCTAGCAGGTAGGTATTTGATTACTCAGATTATCCCAATGTGGAGGAACTTCATAACCTCCTCCTTAACCGTAAGGGGCCACTTCAGTCACCACTTTTGGAGCTTCTGCTTGACGGGTTTGGCTTCGAGCAAGGTAGGTAGGCGGTGTTCCACAATCGAAGGGTCTATACCTGGCATGTCACTATGTGACCAAGCAATTACATCGTTGACATCCCTAAGGAGCGCAGTGATCTCCACACTCTCTCTCTCTCTCTCATCTTCCCTATTTTGATTTCTTTTACATTTTTGGGTGTACCTCTGTTGACTTTGACCGTTTCTTCTGCCACTGGCTTGACACGACTAGATTTCTATTTTTTTTAATTTCTTTCATCATTTATTTTAAATATTTTTCTCTTCTAGGTCCACTAGTTGTGAGTCATCATTAACCGTGTAAATTAATTCATCGTAACCAATATCAGCAACCAACAACCATGATATTATTAATTAATTAGTTTGGGAAAACATAGTAAGTGAGCAAATTTAATTTGGCTAAGGTGACATAAGCATCCAAGTCTTCCGGTTCCAAAGTAGCTTTGGCAGCAAAACGTATTTCGATAATCTCTCTCATAGTCAACGGTCCGTACTCTACCATCGAATTTCGTGCATCACCATGTGCTGGAGTGATTAAGCTTACTGGGCTCATAGTTTGGTCATCCACTTCGCTGATAACCACCATGATCTATATCATTGAAGCATGTTATCATTCCTTCTAGTCTCATCAAGTCTATCCACTATGAAATATCTTTGGTACTCGACTCGGTCAGAACTAGCAGTTCTTCAAACCATTCATAGTCATAGAAGATTTTCTATCCTTTGATCACCATTCTTGTTTAAACATTGTAGGCAGGCTCTGAAAATCCATAAAAGATCCATTCTCTTCTTCCTTGAAGAAACATCCATTCATGGCGGGGACCTTGGTCATACTGTTAATGATCTGCACTTTCCACTCCCTTTGTCCTTTTTAACCTGAACCATTTTTCTGATGGCCTCATTCTTCTCTCTCTTGGTTGACTTATACCCTAAGCCAAACTGGTCTTTCTTGTTCTTGAGAGCTAGAAAATTGGAAACTCCTTGGCAATTTTGGCCAAAGCCTTTTTCGGGCAAGTAGTAAAACTTTCTCATCACATGGAGGACTGTCTTATTACTGAAAGGTGCAAAAGGTGAAGAAGTTCTCACAGTGACAAAGCTCCTCGTACTCGAGGCATTACACCGGGTTATCAATCCTAAATCCACTGAGTAGGACACCTAATGAATCACGAGGAATCTCAGCATTGTTCTTGTCCTTTTCAACCTGCCTGATCTGAGGTACATGTGAGTCACCCATGATTTTGAAGATGGACTTGTCCAAAACAAACTTAACCTTCTGTTTCATTTTAGATTGCACTGACTGAGTGTATCCATAGCCTTCCTAACATGAGATTGAATGCGGCATGTATATCCAAAACTTGAAACTTAGCTTTGAAATTGGCAGTTCCCACAGTCATCAGGAGCTTGACTGTACCAATCACTTCTCTTTAGGTATTGTTGTAAGCTCGGACAGCTTGGTTGAAAGGGGTCAATGCCGAGTGCTTGAACAGTCCGTAGGGGGCAAACATTCAAGACAAAACCATTATATATGAAAATTAACAGAACTCTCTTATCAAACACTCGCGTAGTGATATGGAGTGGGTCGTTGTGGTTCGGTCCTGATTTGGGAAAATCTAATTCAAAAAAAGGTAAGGGCACTTCCGTAGTGTGTGGCCCTAGCACTTGGGACTGGTCTTTAGACTGGGTTTGGAAAAATATCTAGGCCTTATAGAGTAGTTTGATAAGGGCTTGACAGTGAGAGTATGAGGTGGATAAGAACCCCCAAATAGATTTGTTTGCCTGGGTTTTCTTGAACTATCTTGGAACTTCATCATCGGGAGGATCTTGAGAAAATAGAGGATCAGATGTAGCTATTTGAGGGGTGGTTTGGTACATCCAGCTTAATCAAGTTAGGTGGGATACATCGGCATTGGTCCTGAACATAAAGTCGGTTCCTTCATCTTATTCTTCCTTGGCAGTGAAGCCTAGACCTTTCATTAACTCTTCCCAAGTGATAACATCACAAAAATGCAGTAGAGAATCACACACTGAAACTGACTTCAAAACTTGCTGATCGGCTAGACTATAAAGACGGTCGGATCTATAATTGGTCGACTATTATCCATGAAATTAACCCCGTAAGGTAGCAAGGGTTCTTCCTAGACATTCGATTTTACGGGAAGAGAGACTTTGTCCTTGTCGATGAGGTCTCTTATGGCAAGTCAGAGTGTTATGCATCTCTCTACGGTGTCCCTTTCTTCGATGATAAGTGCAAAAAGCATGAACATCATATCCTTCTGGTATTACTGCTGTCATAAGGGTAGGTGACAACTTGGATATCATACTCCTCCTTAAAAACTGCTTAAATACTTTGGGCAACGGCGCATTCAGTGGCGTGAACTTCTTCCTCGCTCTAAAGCGGCTTACCATGACACTACTTGGGTTGCTTGAACATTGTTAATATTGTTGGCTATGACTGGCTTAGGTTGTACATTAGAACTCCTTGGTCCTGCTCGATAAACCTTGGGTTTCGACTCACGAGAGTTGGTTCTTCTAATGATGGCATTTTCTATTTATATGAGGGATCCTATTAGGGTCTTGGACAATGTGTAGTAATGACCAAAGATATAGTTATGGTACAATTTAAGCATATTGCTCCCCGACGATATTCACTTTCTCCTCCTCTGTAGGATGGTTCACCATCTGAGTGGCTTTATTTCTCCATCTCATGACGAAGGCCAACAATGACTCTCTCGGATCCTGTTTGGTGGTTTCCAAATCTCTGCGGTAATGTCCAAGTTTGCATTGTACTGGTATTACTTCACGAACTCTCCCACAACATCTCCAAGTCTAAACTCGGGCTTCGTCCAAAGTTAGGAACCAACGAGAGTTGGATCTTATGCGAGTACGGTGGAACAACTGTATCAATTGGTTCTGATTCATTCCATAGGGGGGATAGCGCTCGCATAGTACATCTTGATATGAATTTTGGGGTCTGTGGTCCTACCGAACGTATCCCATCTCTGACATCTTGAAGTTGAGGGATAGCCTATCCCCGAGATTCAGTGTTAAGGCATTGCGGTCTAGGGGGTCATCGGCTCTCCTAATAGGGGTGATTTGGGGGTTAAGGGTTGCCAGTTTATCTTTTCATTTCCAAAACTGCGGGTTTTACTTCCTTATCCTCGGACTCATACTATCAATCAAACTCCGAACCCTTCTTCTTGTCATCTTTCTTTTCCATTCTAACCTCATCGTCTTGCTTTTTCCTACCTCTCCTCTTGAGATTATCTATTTCCTTGGTTGTCCTAGGTTGCTGATGATTTGCCAAGATCGCGAAACTGTTCTAAAAATTCTTCTGTATTTCATCGAAAATACAGACCAAGTCTGCCATCTAGGGAATTATTCAGCATGGGATTTCCTGTGAGCTTTCTGGATGAGTCCCAAACCAACCATGTTTAGCCTTAACTGTATAGAGAAATTTTAATCACACATAATATATAGATCGAGTTGGCTGGCTCATACCCTGTGGGAAAAGGGTAGGTTTTTCTTGTCATGGAGGTATTTTTTTGGATTTTAAAAAATTAAGGGTTAAGACTAACTAACCATCTAATTATACGGGGAGGAAAACCAAGCAATTGATCAGTTGGATTAAGGTTTTATTTCTGGGATTTTTTGGGAACAAGACAGGTTTTGACTAACCGTCTATCTTGATGGATAAACCAATCGGTTGGACATGTGGTTAGGGTCTATTTTTGGAAAAAAAAATATGGGGACAAGGTTCGGACTAAACATCCGATTTTCCTGATGGATAAATCGGCCGGTTGGTCAGTGTGGTTAGGGTTTGTTCTAGAGAATTTTTTGAGAATTTTTCTGTGGGACAAGGTTTTGACTAATCGTCTGGTCATCCTTACGAATAAACTGGTTGGTTGGTCGGTCAGTGTGGTTAGGGTTTGTTTTTGGGAATTTTTTTTATGTGTGACAAGGTCCTGACTAATCGTCCGGTCATCCTAATGGATAAACCGTCAGGTTGGCCACTGGGGTGGATCAGGGTATAAACCAGCTAGTTTCAAATTTCTCAAGTAATTGCACCTACTGACTAACTGCCCGGTTGGGAGCGCGGTTAACCGACGGTTAGTTAGAGTCTCTGCTCTATTGCGAGATTACCAATTAGCTTATAGAATGTTAGCTTGTTTCCTTGCCAACATACCATAAGCCAACACATGAATTTTCTTGACAAAAGGGCAGAACCCGGGTGTGTTGTTTTCTCTTAACACTAGTGAAAATGTCATTCTGTCAACTCGACTGTACCATATACCTCCGGCCCGTAATTCAGGTAGGTAATAATGGGAGATCACCAGTACACGTACAAGCATTTTAATATTTCAACAAGATCAGGAGGTCCCTTTAGTACAAGGCCGTGAAGTTGAAGGTACAATCGAAAGATCACCTTGAGACCAGGAGGTCCAAGGGCTTCAACTGTTGCCATAGAGTGGGTGGTTAGGATAAGACGTGTGCATGTGTGAGGTACGAAAATAAAAGCACAAGCACCACAATTATATCATAGTACACATGCCACAAAACACAAAGAAATATAACATGGCCAAAGATCAATACAAAATTTTTAAGTCTAGTCCTCTTAGTTTTTTTTAGTCCCCAGCGAAGTCGCCACTGTATGGAACCGCCTCAAGGAATTTCCTAAAAAAGAGATGATTTTAGGAGCCGCCATCTTATTTAATTAGAAAAAAAATAAGAAATGACCAGAAAGACTCTAAAATGCCCAAAAGGATGACTAGTCTATCCAAAACTGGGAGATGGGCTCGGAGATTAAGTTATGTAGCGAGAAGGTCTTAGGCACCCACTACACACTTTAGGTCTCTATTTCGTTTTTATTAATTTTTTGCCTTAAAACATGTAGCATTTAAAAGATGCAAAAAAACTTCCTATTCCTATTCCTAATCCTAATATTAGTTTTGTGTTTTTGGCTTGAAGTCGACATCGGTGGTCGAATTGCCTATGTATCCAGTTGGACTAATTAGAATCAAAACCGTTGTAGTTTGACTCTGGGTGTTACGATAAGTAATCTACATTTCGATCCTAGAGTTAGACTGAGAAATGTAAAAGATTCTTTTTGTTTTATAATAGAAATGCGATTACTAGAATGGAATATAATTCTATGTGATTTTAAAAGCTAGAAAGCTACTAGAATGACTTGAAAAAGCTTGTCTCGAAGTCTCAGAAACACTCTCTGAATGATCCACGATGCAAAGACTAAAAGGACCTTTAGAATGAGTATAGATGGTTAAATGTTTTTAGAAAGAGTGTATCACTTCACGGAGTAATGGTACACAAGCTCTAAAGAAACTACTAAACTTTTTGACCCTCGAAAATAAAGGCCGGGGGACTTATTTATAGAGCTCAAGGTTGCAGAATCTGATAAAATTGGCTATACCAATCTTCAGGGCTGGAGATAAGTCAAAATATTGGTTAAAATCGCAGATTGATAAAAGTCAATTAATCGGCCGGTTAGTAAAAAATCGGCTCATTCATCCCATAATTTAAATAATGATATTTTCAAATTTTGAGGCATTCATTGATCCTAATTTCGATAATTATATCTGATTTTGCATATGAGATGTACCAGATTCGGGATTTATCAACTCTAACCATATAAATCATTGATCTAATCTTTGCATCAGGAATAATTCACATAATCATTCTCTAAATTACCTAGACAAGAGAAAATAATAAATGATAAGATATAAACATTGGACTAGACTGATACAATTGGACTGGACTGGAACAACTGTTGGTCTAGACAAGATCACTAGACATGACTGGACTGTTAGACTGGACTTGACCATAGGACTGGACTTGACTAAATTAATTAATTAAGTCAACTTTACTAAGCCTAAACCCAATAATGCATTCTAATTAATAATAAAGTCTATTATTTATATAATTAAAATAACTACAAAAATAGGGTGCCTCACCCCCCCCCCCCCCCCCGGTTACAAAATTATCCCACTCAGGTGGGATAAAACCAGCTCATCGGATATGATATCTGCCCTTAAATGCGTGCCCAAATACTGGATATAATGAATTTTACTGGAGCTTTTATCCAACTCGCCAAACAAAGCGAAAAGGTTTGCCACGTAGAGAAAGTAGAGAGAGAGGTTGTCTCTGATGACGAGGTATCTGGAGGCTTCTAATGTTTGTACCAACAAAAAGATATGCATTTTGCAATACCCAAAACAATAGACTTGTAATAAAACATTGTTATCGGTACCACAATTCCACTTTTTCTAAATCACTTATTCTGTTTTTCTTAGTTTACCAAGATTTTAACTTAAAAATATATTCTTTAATTGAATAAGTTCTTAAAAGTACCGAAAAGCAACCAGTAGTAAAATGTACCACTTAGTTGAAAAATAGAGGTACATTCTTCTGTACAATATTTAATTATGTGTGGTCTAGCTTCTTAATAGGGTATCCATTATGTCATGTAGAACAGGAGCACAACCAAATGTAAACAAAAAACCAAAGTGAAAATGTTGAACAATAATTCAGAGTAGAAGTGTAAGGAGTCGGTCCACGGTCCGACCACAAGGCAATATGTTCCTGAAAAGGGCTAGCCAACAAGTTGTTATGAGTTCGTGTGCAGAGTCTTATAAGGCCAATTTAGAATCACCCACAGTCAATGTGGGATGTTACAATCACTCCTCCTTCTACCTTAGCACGGCCACTAAGGCCCATTCTCAACCATAGTCGAATATAGTTCAAACCCTCCTTTTTAGCCATTGTTGGATAAGCC
>JAVXUO010000062.1:0-41176 GCA_033065855.1 Escallonia rubra | reverse complement strand
GGAGTGGGGGGGTTGCAATTTGTGGCTACACCTCAAAAAATCTTAAGAATATGGCTAGCTCTCTTCCTGCAATATTTCTTGATTCCTGTTTTAATCATATATCATGAATCTGGATCCTTTGGAGTTAGGGCTATTGTCTTGACTCTAAAGTTGTATTTCACTATTTTTGCAGACTCAACCAAAGTTCCAACCTGAGAATCTCGAGTATAATAAAACCATGTTTGAGCGTGTTAGTGAGATGGCAGCAAAGAAAAAGTGTACGCCATCACAGCTAGCATTAGCTTGGGTTCATCACCAAGGGAGCGATGTGTGTCCCATACCTGGTACCACCAAAATTGAAAACCTCAACCAGAACATTGGAGCTTTGTCTGTAAAACTGACTGTGGAAGACATGGCCGAGCTTGAATCCATAGCTTCGGCAGATGCAGTCAAGGGCGATAGATATAAGTCCAGTGTCCCTACTTGGAAGGATTCTGAGACTCCACCCTTGTCCTCGTGGAAAGCTGAATAAATGCATGCCACTCTGTGACTGCTATTGTTCTTTGTTCTTGCTGGATTACCGTTTTCTTGGGCTTTCGGAATGCTCACAACTGTATCTGGTTCTTACATTGCACCATAGTTTGTTGTACACCCTGAAAACCAGTGTTTTCTTTTCCTTTTTGGTTGTCCCCTGACAACAATTATTATTTGTTGTAATGAAATAACTATAACAGATGTCTACCTTTTCATGCTCTACATTTTTATTCAAGTAAAAGCTTTGATTATGTTGCTCTATATATTGTATGGATAGACAAGTTTTCAGAGACCACACGACGTGGCGTGGTCTTTCCGCTAATATCCAGAAGTAACAAACTATGAACATAAAGGGCGGGGGGCCAGATATCAAAAGCCTCCCCCTGATGTTCGGACATTTTGGTGAGCAACTCAGCAACTTCGTTCGCCTCCAAATTTCGTTGCAATAGGGTTCTACAACTAGTAATTAGCGTTAGCAAGGCGGGTGGAATGTCATGCTCCGGAGAAAATAATTTTGCACCAGAAGAGCATCTACATTCAGGTTTATGTTATTTAGATCCAAAATCTGTGCTTGTTCAAGGCCATCTTTTATGGCCCACAGTTCTGAAGCAGTACTTTTTTTCCTGTTGAATTTTCTCGTGGTACCCATGACCGCTACAAGAAAACACTGTTTTACCGGTGGAATATTCCGGTAGGTCAGTAGAGGGTGGCAATCCTTCGCAAAAGTTTTTTACCGATGGGAACCATTAGCAACGAATTTATATTGCTTAAAGTCCGTCGAGAAAAAACACAAGTATCATTTTCAATTATATTTATCGACAGAATTCTTTAGGAAAAATCTATGATTAAAAGTTCATAAGAGCTGTTTTTTTTTTTTTTTATAAAAAAAACCCCGTTTCTTTCAGTTCAATTCACACCACATTTGTTAAAGTCAATCAATCCACATTTAACAATTAACCTAAATCATCTTGTAATAAAAAAAAAAGACATACAGCTGCTAAAAACTAATATACACAATGCATTTTATAGATTGAGTTACATCAACAATTTCCTAACTAAGAGGGATGAAAATAAACAACTAAGATCAGGAGCTGGAGGAGGCTGAACAATTTGTAGTTGGGGGAAAAACACATGTGCAAGCTCAATGCATTCTGTCATCGTCCAAAGCGGCATCCTGCTAATCGTCGTCCCTTTCTTCACCGTCCGCTGAATTAACGGGAGCCCCATTGAGATCTGATTAGGAAGCATTTCCTCCCTACATGAAAAGAACCTACATGACACTATCATTAGTAATTGCATATTGATATTCAACCATTTAAACATCGACTTCTAACTAGTCTTTGATATGATATGTCCTTATAGCATAAATAAAACCCTTAAAACAACAAGATCGACTAGAAAGTTAAATGAAAAATCCAAGTTATTATATCATGGTAGCACAGAGTGATGTGTCTCAAATAAATATGAATATATTTGTACTTGATGCTCAGACATCCATGAAACCAAAAAGATAACCCTAGGGGGGGGGGGGGGGGTGAATAGGGTTTTAAGACTACTTTAAAAAATAACAAACAACAAACTTCAATCTCAATAACTTAAATAAGCAAACAACCAATCTCAACACAAATGTAAAACGATAATGTAAAGAGAGAAGGGTTTAGAGATACTTGACAAAGAAATTTTAAATGGTTCGGCTTGATATACCCTCAAGCCTACGTCCACCCTTTTAAGGAAGTCCATTGAAAGGCCCTAGAATCCACTAGTATGATCTTCCTTACGGGTCAAGATCGAACCTCTTACAATCTCTTGATGCTATACTCACATCAAGAACAAGCTTTGACAATCCCAAAGCTCCAAAGCTTGACAACCCCAAGCTTTGATACAAGAACCTTTAGATGAAGAATTGTGTACAAGATTTCACTCTCAATAAGTAGATGAGTACAAGTTTAAGCACTACAACAAGAGAGATGAGTGTATGATGACTTTATGAAAGTGTATATCTCTCAAGTGTAAGCTCACAATAAATGCTCTCTTGAAATGGATGAGAAAACAATGAAAACCAAGAGAGATTAAACAATTGCTTTGATCTTTGAAAATTTGAAAGATAAGAGAGCTTTGAATGCAATTGATGAATCAAAACTAAGCCCAAGATGAGTATTTATAGAGGTGGGAATAAATATGACCGTTTGGGGTAGGTGGAGCATTAAATGCGCCAAAACGGTAAATGCAGTCGACTGTAATGCACCATTGCAGTTGACTGTAATCTCAAAGTAGCCGTTGGAAATTCAAATTTCCAACTTACAGTCGACTTTAATCCAAATGCAGTCGACTGTAATAGGCTATTGAAAGTATTGCAGTCGACTGCATTCCAATGCAGTCGACTGTAATACCTCACTGCCCAACTTGCAGTCGACTGCATTCCAGAAAATGCAGTTTCCTAGTTTTTAAAGAATGAAAAACTTTTATGCATGCTAGGGAAACTTATGGGCAAGTTCTAGGTATACAGTCATCATAACGATCATCTCTCTACGTCTAGTTTACAAAGAATGAGATAAAGCATTGTAAAATTCAGTCGACGAATTCCTTCTTTGATGCGTTCCGTTGAGAGTCTTTGACCGTGTTGCTCATCTAATAGTCCGTTTGCATGAGTATGAGATTGTTCCTATTGCTTCATCAACTCAATGCATGTTAGACAACATAAACATCAATGTTAGTTATTATCAAAACCAAATATAATCCTAGGTTAGATAACCGTATGGTTAACAATCCATTCTGCCATGACTCTAGGAAGGCGCGCGATCATATTAGGGTCAAATTCTTCCTGCAGGTTCAATCTCTGTGTGCGTAGCAAAGGATGAGGGTGATCCCATTACTGAACGTGCATGCAAGTTGGCGCCACGTATACGCCCTTTCTTCTTATTCACGACCCCGAGTGTATAGCACAACAACTTCATTGCCTCTTCATCACTACTTGAGGAGCCTGATGTTTGACCAAAATCATGCTCGATGACAACACTGCAGAAAACACAGCCTATAAATAATCGAGACTGGGCTCGATATTTATCATTTCTCCTCTTATGGGTCTTCTGATATGACAGATCAATTACCTTATCCTGATCCTATTCTTGGTTTGTAGCCATAGTGTCACGTCCGACAATATGGTGTGGCCCTAACCCTCCTGTGTGAGTGGGATCTTTGGTTGGATCTATTTTCGCTCCTACTCTTCCTTTTCAAATCTCAATTTTATCTCTTACCCATCTGTTAACAATATGTCCCACACTCCTTGCGTGATCTGATGAGGGTAAAAATGTTTCCAAGCCTCCATTGGTGCACCTTCTGGCAACTTGTTCTTAGCTTGTTCACGTGCATTGTAAAGCCCTCGGCGATAGTTTTTGTTTATGTGGGCATAAAAAGGCGTCTCTCCCTATAGCTTGCTACCATTATAAAACTAGCACAATTAGTTATTCAACATAATAGACCACATTTTACAAATCATCAACTTATTAAATTTATGATACCATAAACTCTTTACCACAATGCCTCTTCTTCTTGCTACCCCATTCCTTCCGGTAAATGTGAGGGTAAAAAAACCGACCCTTCAGGATAATGCCGACTTTAGAAGATGCTGCACGCTCGATAAAGCTGACAAAAGAGAAAGAAAAGGAAAAAAAAAAGATGAAATAAGTGCACCATAATAATGTCTCATGACTCATAATAATCAGATCAAGTGCAAATGTGAACCATACTAACATGCTGATCAGATTCAAATACCTTTCTATTTCATGTCGTGGTTTAGAATCATGCCACGTGTGGGTCCAAGGTCTCGGCGAGAGGCTACAAAATAAAGTTAAATCATGCAATATAAAATCTAAAATTTAGTAAGCAATTGCAAACTAATAAAAATTAGACATGTTGAGGAAGCTATTGATGACGCCTCCAGTTAAGTTAAGGCTACTGGATGCTAATAATCTGTGCATTGTCACCGCTCAAACCGCAGGCGCTAGCAAGTGGTGCAGATGCAGCTCGAACTCGACAGTGATCGCGATTGCTAGTCAGTATATGCATAACTGAAAGTAGAAACTTTGATTCCTTATAATGATGGAGGAACGAAGAAGCAACTATCGTTGGTAATAAATAATCAAGTACAACAGGGTGAGAAATTGATGTTCACTAGTAGAAATTTAAGTCAACACTTTAAGTCACATAGTACAACAATAATACAAAAACCTTAAATTCCACATATTGACATCTTCAACACTTTTTGCATCTTTCTCACTTTCTTCAAAGCCATATTCATCAATTGCAACTTCTTCTCCTAGATGCCCCTTGGTCGAAGAGGAAGATCCTCGTCCTCATTATTCATTTTTGCATCTTTGTCACTTTCTTCAAAGCCATATTTATCAATTGCAACTTCTTCTCTTAGATGCCCCCGTTGTCGAATAGGAAGATCATCGTTCATTTGAAAAGGCACCAAAACATGTGCATGGTCCTCTTGTTACGTGCCTATCTTATTGTTATATGCAATTGGCATTTGCTTTAGTCTTCATAACAGTAAACTAATGAGATTTGGAATTTGAGACATCTTCTGCATAGAACACTTGTGAAGCTTGATGTGAAAGCACTAACGGCTTAAGCCTTAATATTGACATCTAAAATACCTTGAGAAATAACACGCAATGCTGTATTACATGTAATAGCAAACCAGGCACATTGAAACATCACCAATCGAACTCACTGCAAATTAATATAAGCAGCTAAACTCATCATTATAGGAACAAGCTAATGTCATTCGATCATACCATATCCAACATTCACATCCTAATTACATAATCATCCAGAACTTCTCAATTTCAAAAACATATAAATGTAATGTCATTGAACAACCAAACTTAAAGATATATACATCTCATCCAAAATGTCATCATGGTGCATATCGGTTCATCTAAGACCAACAAA
Source organism: Escallonia rubra (assembly GCA_033065855.1). Taxonomy (NCBI): domain Eukaryota; kingdom Viridiplantae; phylum Streptophyta; class Magnoliopsida; order Escalloniales; family Escalloniaceae; genus Escallonia; species Escallonia rubra. The sequence goes on along the minus strand of JAVXUO010000062.1, from coordinate 35,707 downwards.
AGCATTGATGTATGTCTTCGCAACATATAAACCTGGAAATAAAAAAGTCAAGAAAGAATGTTATAAATTTAACTGGTATAACACAAGTCGGATTAAACCGAAAAACTGATCGAAAAACAGAATGCATTAAGAAAGATAAGACTCATCTACGTACCCAGAATGCACTCAAGTAAACATTTAGGTGAATATAAACAGTCACGCACTCAACCAAGATTTGCAATGCCCATGCTTTAACTTATCCCTTGAATATAAACAACCATAACTACATTCCTCACAGAAAAAGACTAACCTAACAACTAAAATGCGTAAAGGGTAACTCAGTTCTCCATCAAATTATTCAGATGATCCAAGTATAGCACTTGAAAATTCTTACCCTAAAATAAATTTTCAGTGTTTGTCAACTACGTAAAATACCAGATACTGAAAACTAGTTAAAACACGAAAAAATAAATTGAAAAATAGAATTGACAAATGAATCATGCTAAATTAGTATGAAAGGGCACCTGATAAACATAAGAAACTAGGGCTGCAATATAGGTTGGTATAGAATGGGTTTTAAACAACCCAGCCCAAATTTGGATAACTTAACCCGTGCCAGCATCATTAATTTCCGTATCCTTGAATTTTCAGAACTTCTAGCTGTAGACTACAGTCTTTACCTCCCTATCTAAATATTGTGTATTATGGACTTCCATGCTAAGATTTTCTCATAGTTCCCAGAGTCAACTTCACTTATAATTTACCTCTTTCCCAAAAATTCAATATAAACTTTATGAGAGCAAAGATGACAGAAAAATGCTTGTACTTCTTGTTATGGCAGTTGCACACGCGATCAACAAAGTTCTCTGATATATCATATCCCTTGAGACAAATAATGACCTGGTATATACTATTTACGTACATAGCATACAATTAATACCACTCAAATGCAGCACAACTATACACTGATACACATGTACAAAATGCAGAATGATGATAGATCCAGAGAAGCTGAAGCTATTAAGGTTTGTACAACATGCATGACTAGTTGTACCCTAGTGGCAATGTCACTTGCTTCTTTGATTCATCATTTCACAGCACAATACCCAGAAGCACACTTAAAATACAGGGCTATCTGATGCTACTCTGTCATATTGGCTCTTTTTTGGTAATGATAGATTAGGCAAAATTACTAATGACATTTCTAGTTTGTTTAGTGCAGTATGGGCAACATAACAATTAAGCCTCTTTTGGGTATTTACGATACAATGTAAATTTTGGTGTCAAAATTCTGCATATTACAAGTCATTTTCTACTGTCTCTTGGACAATTGAACACTTGCTTTATAATAAAATGGCATCTAGTCTAGAGTTAATAGCTTAGTTAGGCCATCCATATAAGCTATGTCATGCCATACCATCATATAGCAGAACTATATGATGGTAACAAGAATGTAGCAGTCACAAAATCAGACAAGTAGTACACAAGAATGTTGATACTAGTTCAAGAGTGTAAGTCAACTTTATTGGTTAATTAAGTATAGCATTTTATTCAACTACTAATATGGCATGCCATTCTTCTTATGATTCTGCCCATAATCTTTTTATAATATCTGTCTCTGATATGAAATTGCACTTTCTATGCCAATTGAAAACCCCAATTAACCAATAAAATGCATATCATTGCATCCCATTTTGTAACACCTCGCATCTAGAATATGGTTTATGGTGAATTCTAGAATTTTAGTTAATTCTTTATCGGCGGTTGTTGTAATATACATTAATTGGAGTCTTTAGCGACCATTATAGCCAGTTGTGTAACACTCCGAAAATTCGAAACTTTAACACCCGAACTTTTCCGGAGCATTATCACCCCGAACTCCCGGAGCGTTAAAACAATCACTACTTAATGACATAAGAACATTGATTTCAAATAAGTAACTATGAAAATCTATGTCAGAACTTCTAATCATCACAATTCCTCAAATTAATTTAAAGGTTACCCGTGCAGGGGTCTTAATGATCAATTCTAAAAATTTCAAATCACTTGCTCGGCTCTAATCCATTCTCAGGCAACTTAATGCTGGCTATCACATGTGGAAAGGAAGTCAAAGGAGAGTAAGCTTTCGAGAGCCCAGTAAGATCGATCAAAGATTTAAAAATAATAAAAAATGATTCGAACGATTTTACATTTAAGCCAAATAACAACTTTTAAAATAGAGAAACATAGCGATTCAAATGATTTTCTATATACAATCAAATGATAATTTAAAAAAGGTTTTCAAATAAAACCACAGTATTTTAATATAAACATAGGGGTGAGTATCAACTCAATCCCTTAGATCAATAATTATTTCAAAACACTTCAAGTGCAATAAAACATAAAACAGGAAACATTGAACATGAGTAGTACACTATAGTAAAGCCACACCGACAGTGCTCGATACGCTTTACATATGCATATGTACATTGACTAGTCCGTCTAGGTACTAGTTTAACCCAACCAACAAACTATTTTTATAACTCCAAAATGCACCGTCCTTATAACTCCCAAATTACTAACTCATGTCAATATTGAGAAGTAATAAATAGAATTGAAAATATTTTACGACGATTGAGTCAATAAATAGATAAGTATGAATCAAAATTTCAAATGATCGCTAAACAGCTCAAATTAGGGTTTCACGGGCATATCCAAATATTTTTATGGAAATTTATTAAAAACATAGTTCAATAGTATTTGCAAAACATTTGAGATTAAAACATCCGAGTTCAGAATAATGAGGAGGGTACGGAGAGAAAATCCTTACCTCGATCCAAGCTAAGCAATGCTACCAGACCTCGATCAATAATCTCTGAATGAACCTAGATTGACAATTTATTTGTTAGAAAAATAATACCTCAATCCAAGCTAAGCAATGCTACTCACTCTTAACTCCGAAATTGCGCAACTCAAAGCGTGTCCCATATGCGACCAACCTATTCGAAAATCCCGTACACTCCTTAATGCGTTAGGATAATCCTAAATTCATAATAAATTATAATAAAACACTTTTGTTGCTTAAAACATTATAAAAAGTCAAAATATGAATTTTCTGAAATTTTGAATATTTTTTAATTAAAATAATTTCCTTAAATGCAATAAAAACCCATAAATAGCAATAATTGTTTCTAGGTGAAAATAAAGTCCCAAAATTTTTGTAACAGCTTTAAAATATGTATAAGAATTATATAAATTTAAATTAGAAATTAAGAAGCATCAAAAATATTTTTAAATTATTCATTTTGCTAAAACCAATGCAATAGGAAAACCATAGCAAATCAACTCCAAAAATCATCAAATTGAAACTGAGTCTTATTTGTACCATAAGAACATTACTCAAATATTTCCAGAATATTTTCATGAGTTTAAGGCTCCAAAAGAATTTTATAATGTCTGAACTTTCAGAAAATATTAAAACTACATACGATATCAGAAAAATATGAAATTTTAACAGTAATTCTAATATTTCCCTGTGATCCTTCCTGTAAAGTTTCAACATTTTTTGAAAAGGTTACGATACCTAGCAGCCATGTGGTACAACTATGCAAGCACAGTGTACCACTTACAGCATAAACCCATCACTGTTCATCATCTTCTTCTTCTTCGGTCCAAACCCATAACACACAGCTACTGTTCACGCAGCTTCCCTTTCACCCCTAGCACATTACAATTCACTCCATTAACACACTAAATCTACACCTTCATACAAACACTCAAACCACTTACACACATATATCCCACATTCCCACACCCACTGCCTCATGGCAGTGGGTCTGCTTCTTCTTCTGCACTCAAACACACATGTACACTCATAATCTCACACATCTACACTACTCATCACAACAGTCCACTTTCCCTTTATCCCATACACACACACACAATCACACACAGCCTATTCTACACCCACGCAGCCCCCCGTTTTCCATCTCACAAAACACCCATACTCTCCCATTACACCAACACAAACGTATAACAAACCCAACCTCACAGCATTTCTCTCTACCCTTGTCCCTTACCCATGCCAAATACACACTCACAAACAATATACATAATGTTGCATTCCCACGGCAGCTCCAATGCCCACATATATAACACCCATATACAGTAATACACACACAAGGACACTGAATCATGACAAGAAGGCTTACCGGAGATTTTCGCTACACCGGAATCCGACACGGTCAGTCTCTCTTTCTCTGAGTAGATTTTTTTTCTTCTTATCTTTCTCTTTCACTTCTCTCTCTCTCTCTGTAACCGAAAGAGCAAGCCTGCTCTTCTTCTTGGTAACTGAAAAACCGAAAAGTCCACTTAAGGTAAATTAAATTCTATCCCTAATTTCCTCTCCTTTGTTCCGGTTCCTTCCAAATTTAAAGGGTTGACAATATTTTTTTTAGAATTAATCAGTTTTTTTTTGTACCCGCATAAAAAATTATCGCTAAGTGCTACTGATAAAAAATCGTTTATGTAATCAACGTTGCAAATTGCGTGTACAAATTGTCACTAATTGTTGCCCGTAATTTTGCTATCGCTAAACGTTGTTTATGAAAACTATCGCTAAAGAAGTAAAATAACCGGCTAGAAGTACTAACGTTCGGGGTGTTACATTAACACTGCTTCGCTGATTGTCGCTAAAGGTTTCAAAAAAATATACTGTCTACGCTAATCATTATTAAAGGCCTCAATTTATATCACCTATAATTGCTATATTAAGTTATAACTTATGGATCATAAAATTTGTCGTTAAAGATTGCCGATAAAATCCAGTCACGCTAATCGATGCTACATGTTGCTTATAAAAAATCGTCGCCAAAGAAATGAAATAAATGGCTAGAAAGTACCAGCGTTCGGGTATTACATTCTCCCCCACTTATGAAACTTTCATCCTCAAAATTTAGTGTACCTTAAGTAACTGCTCTTAATCATATGCGCTCCTAAATATCCAACGACACACCTCAAATGCTTATATGACCGGATCCATTTAAATGGTTGGCAAAACAGTCCAAATAAACGGCTTACAAAGTATATATGCGAGAAAGACCTCAAGGTCAAGGCTGACTTATATGCATTTAACACACTTTAATTCACCGATAAATATTGCTTCAAATATCAGTACTCTTAAATCACAAATCCTGCTATATTGTAAATGCTATCCTTACAATTTACCTTTCTCCATTTATTCCATTAAATTGTCGCTAGCTAATAGTCTAAGTAAATTTATCATACTAACTCCTAAACCTTAATTGGGATCATCACTTATGCTTTAACGTTTGTAGAACCTCAGGTCCAAAGGCTATGAATTCGAGAGTCAGTTCCCTTTCCAAGTTTTTCACAGTTTGAATAATAATAAAAAATATATATATATTATAAGTCTTTAATCGATACTTAACCTCAGGGAATGCAAACTTAGTCATTGACTTCCACTGATCGTGCATTATAGAATAAAAACTGCCTAAGTACAACACCCTATTAGAAGAGCTAAATTTAGACTTTATGGGGCCTACGATGATACTTAAGATCTTTGTTTCCCATCTTGCTGGCTCAAAATTTTCATGACCTAAAAATATTGACAAGTCACTGCCCAAACGGAATTCCTACAACACCAAACTTCTAAAATTCACTAATTTCTAGAACAACTTTTTCACTAAACTTCTTTCGTCCAAAACCTCAAGGTAAGCTAATATCTCAATCGTACCTTAATCGACCACTACTCGAGCCTATAAGAAATTTTGCCTTAACCATTTTTATAAGCACCTACACATTACAACAAAGACTGAAACTGTGCATTAAACTCTCATCTCGCACTCGACCTGATGTCGAACCCAATCTAGTTTAAACTATTACGGAATCCATCACCTAGAAGGTGTACCTTAAAAGAACCCAAAAACCTTATTCTATACACAAATGTATCAACACATCCATTAGCAACAACAACCTCTATATTTAGTAGAGCTGTTCAAAGAGACGAAAAGATTATAGTCTTATCCTTCAATCATCTTCTTTAGTCAATACTTAAAATCCCTGAATTCCAAGGTAAGTAACTTATCGACTATTGCTTTGATCTAATACTAAAACATCAAATAGGTCTTCAAAACCTAATACAAGTTTTCAAAGTCCAATCTTGCCCCGAAGCCTAATATTTCCCAACCGATTAATTTATTTTTAGCGAAAATTTGCATACGCAACATTTGTATCGATTTGCATGAGCAAAAATTTATCCGCAATCTTTAGCGACACAATTTTAAAAACCTTACGTTATATTCTATCCATAGCAGTTATAAGTAATATTCATTGAGGTCTTTAACAACGATTAGCGTTAACGGTATTTTGAGAATCCTTTAGCAATATTTTTATACTCTAGAGTTAGTGTCGATATTTTAGCGACAATTTTTATAAGCAACATTTAGTATTGATTACATGAGCGAAATAATGGGAAACATTTGGCGAGAAATTGTATATGCAATTTGTAACGTTGATTTAAATAAGCGATATTTTATCGGCAGTCTTTAGAGGCAATTTTTGAAGCGGGTACAATGGGCAATTAATAAAAGTTAAAAAAAAAATTTGTCAACTCTTTAAATCGGAAGAGTTGGTAGTGTCTATTATTGGTAGTGTTCAACTGCGTGGGTACTGGTGAAATGGAAGGGGGGAAATGTAACCATGATGCAGGGTGTGAAACTGTGTGTGTCCATGCGTATTGGGAGGCAAGAAAAAAAAAAGGGAGAAATGGGTTGCAGGAGCTGTTTTTTTTTTGGAGATGTGGGGGCTGCCGTAATGGCAGCTGGGTATTTAGGAGTGTATGCTGTGTATATTGGAAATGGGTCTGAGATGGAGGGAATGTGAATGTTATGGGTTTGAAAGAGTGTAATGGGTTTGAAAGAGTCTGTATATAGACCCACTGCCATGGTCTGTAATGGGTATTGAAAATAGGATGTTGTGGCATGCATGAATGTGGGTTTTTTTGTGTGTGCCGTGAGCTAGGAATGAGTGTGTTTGTGTGCATGTATATGTGTACATGTAGTGTGTATATATGTGTGAAGGGAGTGAAATGTGAAGGTACGGTGTGAGGTAGTGAGGGGCAGAAAATTCAGCCGTGAAGTGGATGCATGAGGTGTGTGAAGTGGGTTTATGGAAAGGAAAAAGAAAGGAGAAGGGAAGAGAGTAGCAGCAGTGCTGCTTTGTGTGGGCTGTGCGCATGGAAAAGGAGAGGGAAACTGAGTAGTAGCACTACTACTCTGCTGTTGGGTGTGCATGTGTGTGTTTGTGAGGAAGGTGAGTGTAGAGTATTATTAGTGTATATATATGTGAGTAATGGGCATGTAAGAAGAAAAACAAAAGGTGGGGAAAGGAGGGGCTGCTGTGTGTGTGAGTGTGAGTCACTGGTCAGCCAGGGCAGAGAGTAGAAAGGAAGAAGAAGAAAGTGGGTAAGTGGGTTTATGAAGTGGAGTGGTACACTGTGCTTGCACAGTTATACCACGTGGCCGTTGGATACTGTACGAGTGTTGAAAAATGATGAAAATTTACAGGAATGTTCTTCAAGCAAAATTATAATTACTGTTAAAATTTCATATCTTTCTGATCTCGCTTGGTATTTTTAATATGTTCTGTAATCTCAGTTTTTCTAAATTTTGCTTGGAGCCTTTAGAATTCATATTAAATTCTGAAAAAATTTCAGTAATGTTTTTTTAGTATAAGGTTACTTTTTTTCAGTTTCGTAAATTTTAGAGTTAATTTGGTACTATTATCCATATCGCATTTGATTTAGCTAAACGAATGATTATAAAATAATTTCGACACTTTTTAATTTCTGATTTTAATTTTGTATTATCCTTGTATATTCTAAAGCAATTGTAAAATTTATGTCACTTTGATTTGATCTAGAAATATTCATAGCTATTTTTGGGCTTTTCTGATATTCAAAGAAATTATTTTAATTCAAAAAATATTCAAAAATTTAGAAAATTCATATTTTGACCTTGTATAATGTTTTAAGCTATAATAGTGATTTATTATATTTTATTATGAATTTTGGGTTATCATTAGGCCTTAAGGAATGTGCGGGATATTTCAGTTAGGTATAGATGTCTGTAAAACCCATCTCGATTTGATTCAAGTTGAGAGTATCGGAGTGAGTAACATTTAAGAAAGTAGGTTTGGATTATTAGTTTATGCGTCTAGATTCTTTTCTGATAGATAGTTTGTCAGTATAGGTTCACTACAAGAAAAGAAGGAATTAGCGACAGACTTTTAGCGACGGACGAAATTCCGTCGCTAAAAGTCCTTTCAGCGACGGATACAACCGTCGACGAAAATCCGTCGGTAAAACTATTTAACGACGGAAACATCCGTCGTTAAAACATTTTACCGACATATTTTCAGCGACGGTGTTTTACCGACGAAATATACTGCCGTTAAATATTTTACAGGTTTTTTAATTTTCAATGATTTTAAAAAAATATATAGGCAACGGAATCATTCCGTCGGTGAAAGTAGGTTTTTGCCGACGGACTTTCACCGACGGCTGTGTTCCGTCGGTAAAGGTCTTAAAAAGACCAGATCCACCTGCTTTTCTTTCTCCCGTTTCTCTCTCTCTCTCTCTATTAACGCTCACCGGCGATATCTCCTCCGTTGCCACCTCCGTCGCCATCCTCGGCAACCCAGCCCCCGACGTTGGTATAGCCTGCCACCGCCACCGACGCCGCCACTGCCGCCCATCTTCAAAACCGGAGCACCACCGCCTCCACTGCTGCGTCGCCCATCTTCAAAACCTAGAGGTATGTGGGTTGTTTTTCGTTTCATGAAAATTGTAATGATCTTAATAATGAGTAATTGGGTTATTTGAGTGATTGTGGGTTATATATTTGAGCGATTGTGGGTTATTTGAGCGATTGTATTTCCTTAGAAGGGATCCCAATCAGAATATGGGATCATGAAGGGTGGTGATTTGTGAGGTTCAGTTTGGCTTAGTTTAGTAAACTATGAACTATAAACCAAAATTTTTAGTGTGGCACAAAATTTTTAGTTTAGTAAACTATGCACTTGTATTGTTGGTTGAAGCTGTAGACTAGAGATGGTTTGTTTGGTCTGTCAATTTGGTTTGGTTTTGGACAAAGGTTTATTGTTTGCTAGTATTAGTTAATGCCCTAATCGACCCAAACCCTAAACCCTAAACCCCAATTGAATTGAACCCTAAATTAAACTAATTGAACCCCTAATTAAACCCTAAATTGATTGCCCCAATCTAACCGAACCCTAATTGAACCCTAAATTGAATGCCCTAATCCAACCGAACCCTAAATTGAACCCTAAATTGAATGCCTCAAATCAACCGAACCCTAAATTGAATCAATAGAACCCCTAATTGAACCCTAAATTGAAGTAATTGAACCCTAAATTGAATGCCCTAATTGAATCAAATCTTAAATTAAACTAATTGAACCCCTAATTAAACCCTAAATCAATCTAACTGAACCCTAATTGAACCCTAAATTGAATGCCTCAAATCAACCGAACCCTAAATTGAATCAATAGAACCCCCTAATTGAACCCTAAATTGAATGCCCTAATTGAATCAAACCCTAAATTAAACTAATTGAACCCCTAATTAAACCCTAAATTGATTGCCCCAATCTAACCGAACCCTAATTGAACCCTAAATTGAATGCCCTAATCCAACCGAACCCTAAATTAAACTAATTGAACCCTAAATTTCATGCCTCAAATCAACCGAACCCTAAATTGAATCAATAGAACCCCCTAATTGAACCCTAAATTGAAGTAATTGAACCCTAAATTGAATGCCCTAATTGAATCGAATCCTAAATTAAACTAATTGAACCCCTAATTAAACCCTAAATTGATTGCCCCAATCTAACCGAACCCTAATTGAACCCTAAATTGAATGCCCTAATCCAACCGAACCCTAAATTGAACTAATTGAACCCTAAATTGAATGCCTCAAATCAACCAAACCCTAAATTGAATCAATGGAACCCCCTAATTGAACCCTAAATTGAAGTAATTGAACCCTAAATTGAATGCCCTAATTGAATCGAACCCTAAATTAAACTAATTGAACCCCTAATTAAACCCTAAATTGATTGCCCCAATCTAACTGAACCCTAAATTGAATGCCCTAATCCAACCGAATCATAAATTGAACTAATTGAACCCTAAATTGAATGCCTCAAATCAACTGAACCCTAAATTGAATCAATAGAACCCCCTAATTGAACCCTAAATTGAAGTAATTGAACCCTAAATTGAATGTCCTAATTGAATCGAACCCTAAATTAAACTAATTGAACCCCTAATTAAACCCTAAATTGATTGCCCCAATCTAACCGAACCCTAATTGAACCCTAAATTGAATCCCTCAAATCAACTGAACCCTAAATTGAATCAATAGAACCCCCTAATTGAACCCTAAATTGAAGTAATTGAACCCTAAATTGAATGCCCTAATCGAACCGAACCCTAAATGAAACTAATTGAACCCTAAATTGAATGCCCTAATACAATCGAACCCTAAATTGAAATAATTCAAGCGCATCGGATATGTGAATTTTGAACATTTTTTTCCCATTTGAACATTGATCATTTGTTTGATAATTTTAGGTTGTTAATTGTGCGTTTTAGAATTGTGATTATTGATCGATGATTTTAGGTTATTAGCTGTGCATTTGAAGTAATTGCGATTATTAATTGATGATTTTAGGTTGTTAATTGATGATTTTAGATTGTTAATTGTGCATTGAGCATTTGAGATATTGAGATTATTGACGGAGGATGGGACCCAATTGGATTGAATGTGTGATTTTTGTTAATTTTTATTGCATTGAGCATTTGAGAATTGAGAATTGAGATTGTTGACGGAGGATGGGACCCAATTGGATTGAGATACCTGTTAGTTAGCGCAGACACGGACACCACGTCTGATCGACGGTGTCCGACATTTAAAAAACAAATTAACGTATGCCGATGTGTCGGGAGGTGCGTGTCGGTGGGCGTCGGACACGTGTCCGGAGGCGTCGGACACGTGTCTGTATGTGTCGGACACATGTCCGGAGGTGTCAGACACGTATCGGACACCATATCGACACCCTATATGAGGTGTCGGAATTGAGGTTGTTGACGGAGGATGAGACCTAATTGGATTGAGATACATGTTAGTTAGCGCAGACACGGACACCACGTTTGATCGACGGTGTCCAGCATTTAAAAAACAAATTAACGTATGCCGATGTGTCTGGAGGTGCGTGTCGGTGGGCGTCGGACACGTGTCCGGAGGCGTCGGACACGCGTCGGTATGTGTCGGACACGTGTCCGGAGGTGTCAGACACGTATCGGACACCATATTGACACCCTATATGAGGTGTCGGAATTGAGGTTGTTGAATGTGCATTAAATTTAGGTTAGTTAGGTTAATGCGACATTTTTAGCATGCACCCCCTGGAATCTATAATCGTGGCTCCAGTACTGACTATAATTAGCCCTAATTAGTCCTGATTAAAAATATTTTAGTAAATCAATTAACCCTAATTAGCTCTAACGAGCCTAATTAGTTTTAATTAACCCTAAGAACCTGATGAAATTCAAATTAGCTGTAATTACCCCAAATTAGCCCAAATGAACCCAATTATGCGCATATTGATTGTAGTTAGCCTAATTAGTCATAATTTGCACTAACATAACCCAATTACGCCTAATTAGCGCTAGTTAGGACTAATCAACACTACTCGGCACCATCAAAACCCTAATTAGGACTAAATAACCCTAATTAGTCCTAATCAACCCTAATTAGCTATAATTATTCTAAACTAGCCCTCATTAACATTAATTAGTTCTAACATAACCCAATTAAGCCTAATTAGCCCTAATTAGGACTAATCATCACTACTCGGCACAATTAAACCCTAATTAGTCATAATCAACCCTAATTAGCTATAATTATCCGAAACTAGCCCTCATTAACATTAATTAGCCCTAACATAACCCAATTAAGCCTAATTAGCCCTAATTAGGACTAATCAGCACTACTCGGCACAATTAAACCCTAATTAGGACTAAATAACTCTAATTAGTCCTAATCAACCCTAGTCAGCTATAATTATCCGAAACTATCCCTCATTAACATTAATTAGCCCTAACATAACCCAATTAAGCCCAATTAGCCCTAATTAGGACTAATCATCACTACTCGACACAATTAAACCCTAATTAGTCATAATCAACCCTAATTAGCTATAATTATCTGAAACTAGCCCTCATTAACATTAATTAGCCCTAACATAACCCAATTAAGCCTAATTAGCCCTAATTAGGACTAATCAGCACTACTCGGCACAATTAAATCTTAATTAGGACTAAATAACTCTAATTAGTCCTAATCAACCCTAGTCAGCTATAATTATCCGAAACTATCCCTCATTAACATTAATTAGCCCTAACATAACCCAATTAAGCCCAATTAGCCCTAATTAGGACTAATCATCACTACTCGGCACAATTAAACCATAATTAGGACTAAATAACCCTAATTAGTCATAATTAACCCTAATCAGCTATAATTAATAATCGTAATTAACCCTAATAACCTAGTTAGCCCTAATTAGCCCTTGTACATCCCATAATTACTCCATGTTGCCCAGAGATGGTTCAATTACTCGTTGTTTACAAACCCTGCCTTCTTTATATTAATTGTTGTTTTGAGAAGTCCATTGGCAACGAGATGGTTCAACTCGTTGCCAACGAGTTCTATTTAATGTGGAATTGGTAACATATGGAACGATCTTTCTGCAGTTTTGATATTTCGGAAAGATTCTTGCATATCTTATCAATTTCTGAACACATGCATGCATAGAAACCCTTAGTTCCCGTTCAAAGGTACTCATTACAAAGTAATGCCTTGTAATGAGCCTTTGGATGTCCAGTTTGGACAGTTTGGAAAAGCTAATTGTTTATAAAACAGTATTTTGACTCATGCTTTATGTTCTATGTCGTGGATATTTGGTACACGTTCTCGTGTGTTTCTCCGGATGCATACAGATCTGGTGTTCTAACATCCGCCAAACCTTCCTGAGCAAGGTTATAAACATGTGCTTTTCTGAATGGGATAGGACCACTACCTGTTCAAGAGTGGAGGAGAAATATGTAGACATGTTGTAACATTCATGCATTGATATTTACATCGGCAATGCCTAATCACTGGTCATTATTGAAGGTGGTATACAGTACGATAATTCAGTCGTCATGTCAGTCGATCGAAGTTGGATGAAAAGGAAGAATGCTGAAGATTTTGAGTGTCGCGTTGACGAATTTCTCGACTTCGCTTATGCGCATCCTGCACATGTTGACCTTGATAAGATAAGGTGTTCGTGCGGTAGATGTGAGTTGTTGCACTGGAGAAAAAGAATTGAAGTAAAATGGCATCTTCGTCGGTACGGTTTTATGGGTGGATACACAAGGTGGACGCAGCACGGGGAAACGATAGTATTGTCGTCCAACCTGGCTAGTCAAACTGAAGTTAGGGAGGAGGCACGATATGATTTCCGAGATATGATTATGGATGCTGGGCATGCTAATGTTGACTGGGGTAACGACAGTCCACAACCGCCGAACGAGGGGGCTCATCAGTTTTATGAGTTGTTGAGAGCTGCGGAAGAGCCGCTGTGGGATGGAGCTCCGAAACACACACGGCTGTCTGCGGTTAGTAGGTTATTACAGTTGAAATCAGACCACGGGCTGAGTGAGAAAGGTTTTAACGAGTTTGTTACCTTCATCAAAGAAATACTGCCCGAAAGTGAAAAGCTACCGCCGTCGTACTATGACGCGAAGAAGATGATGAGGAAACTTGGGTTGAGCTATGACCGGATAGATGCGTGCAATAACGATTGTGTATTATTCTGGAAAGAGAATAAGGATTTGTCATTATGTCCAGTATGTGATCATTCGAGGTACAAACCGGACAAAGGGAAGAAGAAAAACATTGCATGGAAGATATTGCGATATTTCCCGGTCACACCACGGCTTCAGAGAATGTACTACTCCTCCAGTACGGCTGAACATATGAGGGCTCACCGTGAGACTCGCAGCAACGATGCCGATGTGCTGACACACCCAGCTGATGGAGAGGCGTGGAAGGAGTTTGACCGCAGGCATCCAGTCTTTGCTCAGGAAGTTCAGAATGTTAGACTTGGTCTGGCAACCGATGGGTTCAACCCTTTCGGTCAGTCTACCACGCCTTACTCCTGTTGGCCTGTTATTATTGTCCCTTACAACCTTCCACCAGGCATGTGCATGAAGAAGCCGTATATGTTCTTGTCGTTGCTTATTCCGGGGCCGAAGAGTCCCGGTAAGGACATAGATGTGTATTTAAGGCCGTTGATTGATGAGTTAAAACAATTATGGAATCATGGAGTCGAAACATATGATGCATCCCTTAAACAAAATTTTCAGATGAGGGCTGCTTTGATGTGGACTATACATGATTTTCCCGCATTGGGAATGACGTGTGGCTGGAGCACACATGGGAAGCTAGCATGCCCTGCTTGTATGGGCGTGAACCCCGGTCATACGTTAAAGCACGGCGGAAAGGCCTCGTGGTTCGGATGTCACCGTAAGCTTTTGCCACCGGGCCATCAGTTTCGTAGGCAGAAGGATAAATTTGACGGGACAATCGAGCGTGAGGTTGTCACACTGGACTACCCATCTGGTGAAGAAGTACTCTCACACCTGGAGGCACTTGATACTGACATACCACACGGTAAGGGTGTGCCGGATCGGAAGATTGCAGGGTTCGGGAAAGAGCACAACTGGAGAAAATTTTGTATCTTCTGGGAGTTAGCCTACTGGAGGACGCTCGTTATCCGAAACAACATGGATGTGATGCATATTGAGAAGAACGTTTTTGATAATGTGTTCAACACAGTGATGAATGTCAAGGGCAAATCGAAAGATCACCTTAAAGCGAGAAGGGATCTACAACAGTTGGGTGTACGCCGTGAATTGCATCCTCGGACAGTCAGTGGGAGGACCATACTTCCGAAAGCACCTTACTGTCTAGACAAGAAACAAGTGGAGAAGGTCTGTCAGTGGGTTAAGAATTTGAAGCTTCCGGATGGGTTTGCGTCCAACATATCTCGTTGTTGCAATGTATCGGAATGCAAGTTCCAAGGGATGAAGAGTCACGACTGCCACGTATTCATGGAGAGATTCATTCCTATTGCCTTCCGGGGATTGTTGCCACGGGTTGTTTGCGAGACTTTGACTGAATTATCTCATTTCTTTATGCTCTTCTACGATCCGGGTGAGTAACATGGAAGTGCTTGAGAAGAACATTGTGGTGACGATTTACAAGCTGGAGAAAATCTTCCCACCTTCGTTCTTTGATTCAATGGAGCATCTGCCTGTTCACTTGGCATATGAAGCTAAGATGGGTGGACCCGTGCAAGTGTCACAAACTATAACGCTCAGCTCCTCTAACCTATAGCATTTCTCTTTTTTCTTTTTTTTTTTTTACCGTAAAATTAGCATAAAATTTTTGGGATGTTACATTCTCCCCCACTTATAAAAATTTCGTCCTCGAAATTTGGGTGCTCGCTAGATTGCTGCTCTAAATTATACTTGATCTTATCTCCCGTCATACCATCTCACTGTAACTTACGTTAATCCACCAACTAAAAAAATCACCTCATATGCAAATATTCTAACAAGCTCTGCAAGTCTAGAATGTCTGAACATTTTATTTTGTCACTATTTATACATTTAGATTATCGTTATACAGTGAAGTCTCACCAAACCAACAACGGTTGCTAACAGTCTATATAAATTTTATCATAATGAAACGCAATCCTAATTTAAGACCGGGATATCACATTCTTCTCTGTTAAAAGAAATTTTCCTCAAATTTGAGAATTTGGACGATGTCCAAGCATTACGCTTATGCTACAGAACTCTATTAGCAACCACCACAACATCGGTGCACCGCCTAAAATCCACACCAAAATTGATGACCCATGAATATTCATCGTCATAATTTCCTATAAAAATGTAGTGCTAAGCTCGAACTTACTGGGTCATCACTTACTCTCCAACACTTGCAGAACTTAAGACTACGTAACTCCCCAAAAGTTATGATGTCTCCACGCTATATATCTTTATCTAACTATTATAATGAATGTTTCTCTACAGCTTTGGTTAAGTTTTGGCAAGTAGAAGCATATCTCTCCTCACCATCCTAGTCCAGCTTCACCCAATGAAAAGAAATCTCCATTATGTTATATATAATCTCCAAAATACAAGTCAATAACACCATTCACTATCGTGGCAACTTCAAACACTTCACCAACTACAGGATATAACGCTTAGGCTTCCGCAAACCAGCTAGGTAGATCATTACTTAAACTCTAAGTACTACTGGACCCAACCTTGTCATATCCATTAAAAGCTAGAAACACCTTATAGAATAAACTGGATTGTATTGTGCACATCAACTTAAAATATAGCCAATAACTTATCTTAAATCCATATATTTGGGCACAACCTGATTTTCAAAGTCAGAATAGCCCATAACTCATATCACATTAAGAATCAGCATAACACACCTAACTTGAACAATAATTGCTAATGTGCCTTTATTCCATTAATGTAATACATATGTCAACATTTACGCAAAATAATTCTAGATGTTCAATCCAAGGAGTTATCTCAATTTTCTCTTAATGACATTTTGATAAGGGTTAACCAGTAACTAAGGTGGCTACGTTATTGGCACGCTTTCAACCTAATGCATTTCTCATCCTATTGCCAACATCAAATTTTTTAGTCACGCGCTCTATGGCCATAAACGTCTTAATCCTTCAATCACATGATTACTCAACACAGAATCAAACTCAGTTTTCATATCCGTATTCCATTGACTACCAAAATAGTAATAATGCTATGTCTGTGAAATTCACTAATCAAAACCATGTTATCACTTGACCCATCTATTTTTTTTTTTTTTTTGTCACCAGAGTTGATAACGTCGAATAACCTTCAAAGCATATCACTAAGACTTGGCCAATATGGATAGAAAATTCTAAAAGCACTTAGATGTCACACCCAAATTACTAAACTACAAACCATTACGCTTTCTCTAGGCACTCTGATATCAAACCAAATCAGTTTAAACTATTCCCGAATCCATCACACTGAAAGTATCACCTTAAAGGACCCAACAATCTAATCAGACATACACATGTATCACACATCCATTCACAATCAGAACCTTTACCGTTCATAGCTTCTATTCGATAGAGCTACTCAAAGAAACCCAAATGATTACAATCTTGTCCTTCAAACATCTTCTTTGGCTAATACATAAAATTCGAGAATGCTTAGGTAAGTAACCTGTTTACTACTGCGTACTCAGGGCAAATTTCAATCCAATGCTAAAACCTCAAATAAGTCTTCAAAACCTAATACAAGTTTTCAAAGTCCAATCTCAATCACAGATTATCTTAGGCTTTCGAGTCTACAGAATCTCATACCTAAGCTCTGATACCAACTGTAACAACCCGAAATTTCTCGGATCGTTAACCGATCAATCCATCGAATCTCAACTGTTCAATTTATTCATTTCCAATGATGATAACCCAACAACATCCATGTCAGAGCACTACAATCCATCAACTGTCTTAACAAACCGACCCAAAACAATAGTAAAGTACTTAAATTATTAAATTACATAACGGTTCTCTAACAAGGCTCAAAAATAATAATGAAAAAACATAAACTACTTTAAAGTTCAAGCTCGTCCGTCCTGAAATCTTACTGACAGTTATTTCCTGCAGAAAGGAACAGAAAAAGGGAGTGAGCTTTCGAGAGCTCAGTAAGGTCGCTCAACATTTAGTAGGGATTACAACGATTTGGTCAGAAGGTTATATCAATGACAGTATAGAAACAATATTCTCAAATTTCTCAATTCAAGATTCAATAAATACACTTTCGATTTCACTGAAGCAATACAGATGATATTGGACATGAGTATATTGCAAAGCCACACAGGCAGTGCAGGGTAACACTTAGCAAAGCCACACAGGCAGTGCTTAATAACAATATGGTTACATATGCATATGAACACTAGCTAGACCCTCAAGGTACTAGCATTTCCCGACAATAACAGACCATCCTTATATCACCCCCGATACAGACCATCCTTATAACTCCTCAATACACTACCTCATGCCAATATGCAGAATGCAATAAGCGATATTACAATGAACAAATCGACACTCAAAGAGAAATAAGTACTGAGCATCGAATGAGATTTTCAATAAACGTGTCAGGCTCAAACAAAGGTTATTAATGACAAACGATACAATTTCATCACAATTATAATTGAGTCCAAAGAAATAACGATAGCAAATCAGAATAATATATGAATCAAATAGAGGAGTTAGGTTCGGATGAAATTCCCTTACCTCGATCCAAGCGCTGAAGCTAAAACGCTTTCGAACAAATCCTCGAAGTTAACCTAGGTTGGCAAAGTCATTTATCAGAACACTTATTCATGCCACTACATTAAAATCTTAATATAATTATCCATAGCGTACCCATTTCTCTACCCGGATATGATGAAACTCGGAGCGATTTCTCACACGGCCAACCTACCCCGAAGTTCGCCACACGTCCCGAGACTCAGAAATATCCCAAAAATGCTCTAATCGTTCATTTAACATTATTTATAGCTTAATATAGCATATGGGATAAAAATATAATTTTTTGAATATTTTCGAATAAAAATAATTTCCTTAAATACACTAAAACCAATAAATTGCCATAATTTCTTCTAGCTGGAAATAAAGGCTCATAATTTTTGTAACAGCTTTAGACGACTTATAAAAATTTCTGAAATTGAAATTAGAAATAAAAAGGCGTTAAAATATTTTAAAAAGCTTCATTTTTGTTAAATTCAATGCGATAGAAAAATGATAGCAAATGTACTCTAAAAATCACCAAATTTACACTGAGTCTTTATTATACTATAAAAGTGTTACTGTAATGTTTGCTAGAACATTTTTAGGGTTTAAGGGCTTCAAAAGAATTTTACCATTCTAACCTTACAGAAAATATTAAAAATACATATGATCTCAGAAAATTATAAACTTTTACCAGTAATTCTAGCATAGTCTCAGGTACTATAATATAAATTTTCACATTCTAATATTCACTATACACTATGAAAAGTTCATGCTAAGCTTAACGTTAACCTACACACACACACACACACACAGCACAGCACAACACAGCACTTCTCCAGCCACTCTCGCACACTCATGCACTCAGAATTGTCACACACACACACACGCACTTCACCACCCCCACTACACGGCTGCACTCGATGGTCCTCATTTCTCTCTGTCTCTCTCTCTCTCTAAAATTTACACCCACAACTTATGGTCCTTATTCTCTCAAAAACCACAGGCACACACCTTTGTATACATATAAACACTTACTACATATAATTGAAAATGTGTCCATTTGCCATACCCCTGTCTCCTTCTTCTTCTTTCATTCCATTATATTCTACATATATAGTATAAAATCCTTCACAGACTCACTCACACTCACAAATGCTCTTCACATTCTTGCAAACCCATATGATTTTTCATACCCACTGCCTCATGGCAGTGGGTCTATCCTTACATCCACTGATAACCCACAAACGCACGGCCATGGTGTCCACTGAACCCACTGCTTCATGCAGTGGTGTTCCTCTCATTTGTTCAGCTGTCCTCACCAACGGCACACATACAAAACACATCATTCATGACCTACCCACATGTTATATACACCCAGCGCACAAACACCACTATACACACCTACAAACACACATATGTACATAGCACTTCCAAGGCTGCCTCTCCCCAAATCGCCATTTCCTTTCCTGCATGCACCCTTCTTTGCTTTTCCTTTAACACCCTCACACTTATATATGTATAAACCCATTGTTCAACACATTTACACACAGTGACACAAAGTTAATTAAACCCACAAGCCACTTTTCTCCCTCACGGCAGCCATGGCTGCCACCTTCTTCTTCTCTCTCTCTCTAAAGATAGCCTTTCCCGGATGCTTCTATCTCTCCTCACAGCCGCAAACAACTACGGCAGCCACCATGGCTGCCCTCTCTACGAATTCCCTCCCATTCGAACCATAACGGCATTGAAACGCATCTTACGGCAGTCTACATGGTACACAGTCACAGCCACCACAGTTGTGACTGCTTGATGGCCGGTTACACTCACGGAATCACGGAATTACACACACAAAACACCCAGCCGAAGCGCCCCCTTAAACCATAAATCTGTGAACAATTTGTAAAAGAAAAGGTTTAGGAACACTTACCGAAAAAAGATCAAGGACGATCGCCGGAATCTTGTCATGTCCTTCCTCTCTGTGTGTATCTCTCTAGCTCTCCCTCAGTCTCGACAGTGGTTGTGACGGCTGAATTGGGAGCCCTTGAACGGCTGCCCAAACGTGCCATATGTATATATATATATGCTAAAAGAATCCCTAGTTGGAAACCTGTAAAGAAAACTCTACACATCCATTTGTCGCTAAAACTTCTAACCCAACTTATTATTGCGAAAATGGTCCCATAAATATAATATTTATGATACATGATTTGTTAGGAAAATTATAAATAGATTGTTACACATCCGGTCTGGAAAATCGTCGCTAATAAGTACACCGCTACTAAAAATTTAATTGTCGCTGAAAGTATACCGAATGCTAATGCAGATAGTTCGCCGCTAAAAATACACGTTGGCGTTAAGTAAATATATATAAAAAAAAATGTCGCTAAAGGTTGTCGTTAAAAATTCGGTCACGCTAATCATCACTAAACACTTCAATCAATATTACTTATGACTGTTAACATTAAATTATTAATTATTATTTCTAAAATAATTTTGTCGCTAAGTGTCACAAACTATAACGCTCAGCTCCTCTAACCTATAGCATTTCTCTTTTTTTTTTTTTTTTTTTTTTAAATTAGCATAAAATTTTTGGGATGTTACATGTAATGTTGTAACATCACGGGAAAAATGTAGTAACATTTTAGAACTTGGTGTTTATTGATGTGTTTTTGCACATCCGTTCATATATATATATATATATATATATATATAGTGCCGATGATGATTTATGCCTAAATTATTGTTTTTCACGTGTTAATGTCTTTGTATATAATCTATATGAAGTCAGATATGGATAGGATACGGGCTATTCGTGGCCGGGCTGGACGCCGAGCTGCTTCCTCCCCGGTTGGTCCCACCTCGGCATTGCCTACTGATGACGAGGCACAGAGTGATCGCGGACAGCCATCGGGGGCCAAGCCCCAGCCGTCGCCGTCACCGTCGCCCCAGCCCCAGCCATCGCCATCGCCCCAGCCCCAGTCATCGCCGTCGCCCCAGCCCCAGCCGTCGCCCCAGCCCCAGCTCGAGCCGTCGCCCCAGCCCGACGCAGATTCATCCCACACGCGCGTGCATTCTCCATCTTCCGTGGGTTCTACCTCAGGTATAGTTGATAACGGTGTTTCGTACATTTTCGCTAGCCTTATATTTGAACTGTATTAATGTCTGTGTTTTGTAGGATCTCGACGAGGCCGTGGTCCGACACGCGGGGTACGCATCAACCCCCAGCGTAAACAGAGAGTTACGCTCCCGCAGGAGGGCCTGTAAGTACTAAAAATATCACCTCATGCCTTATGTTTAAATTTTTGGGGTGTTCATTTATATTTGAACTGTACTAATTAATTTAATTACTTCTTTGGCAGGATCCTGGAGAATATGGCGAGGACGAAGATCGGCGTTCTTGTGAAGGGCCGATTCTTCGAGCCACGCCTGTACTGGAAGGACTGGGATGCCGCTGCGAGGGAGGCCCTATGGGAGGAGTGGCTGGTACGATGAAGTATTTTTTTCAGCGTTAGTAAATGTTAAATTACAGTTTGTTTTATGTTGTTAATTTGTGTTATTGAATGCCTTACAGGAGGGGTTCACGTTTGACACGCCTCAGCAGCAGGTACTGGGGCAGCAGGCTTTCTTTGCCTACATCGGCAAGAATTACCGCCGATGGCTCCACGATGCACGGGACCGGGCGAAGAAGGCGCTGCCCGCGGGTGCCCCGATGACGGACATGACGAGATATCCCCCACATTGGATATCTCACCGTGTATGGGGGGAGATGATAGATCGGTGGGCTGCGGATCCAGGTTGGGACGCCAAGAGTAAGAGCGGGGCTGAGAACAGACAGAACAGAGATCCGATGCACACGGGGGGATCGGTGCCACAAGACATTGTCCGACACATGAACGCGGTCGAGCACCCGGATCTGGAGGAGGATGAGGTCATAGCTCTGACCTATACTCAGACGCACGTGCGGAAGAAGGACAAGGACGAGACGCACCGGGCGGGCGACTATATTTCAGATATTGCCCGGCGGATCGATGTGAGTCAATTTATTTAAGTTAATGTTTTTTCTTTCTATCCTCAATGTCTGTTTCGTTAATTAATGCCCTAACATATCGTTAAACCACTATTTTTGCAGGCCTCGTATGAACAGCTAAGGGGGTCCGAGCAGCAGTCCGGACAGCCATCAGCGTCCACTAGTACGGCTGCGAGTACTGGGGGGTTGAAGCGATGGCTGGATACGCCGGAGGTCGTGAATCGGCCGAAAGGCCGCATACGCGGCCTGCCTAGCACGACTGCTCGTGCCGTGATAGGAGCGTCCTCACCCCCTGCTGCCCCTCCACAGACACCGGCTCCTCGGCCCCAGTTGGACGACGATGAGATCCAGCGCATTGCTACAGTGGTGTGCCGGATGATCAGGGAGCAGGGCACTGCTGGACAGGCCGAGCCGGCCCCGGATCAGCAGGATCCAGATCCGGGACTCGGGAACCCCTGATGAGCCCCTTCCCGTGCCCGGCTTGTACTCTTCTCCCCTCTCCTAACCGGCTATATCCGGTTCCCGGCTTGTACATATATGAGTTTTTTTTTATAATAAATATTTTTTATAATTGATTATATATATTTCTTTCTGTATTGATTATTGCGCGTTGTTGTTGAGAATTGAAAATTGTATTACAGGTCTGGATAATTGAAAAATTCAAAAAAAAAATTCAAAAAAAAAAATTGACTTTTGGCAACGGATTAATTCCGTCGCTGAAGTATTCCTACAATCAGTTATTTAGCGACGGAATATTCCGTCGCTAAAATATCTACTCCGTCGCTAATTTGACAAAAAAGAAAATAAATTAAAATTCTAAAAATATAATTCGCGACAGAATATCCGTCGCTAATGAAAAATAAATTCGTCGGTAAAAATGACATATTTAGCGACGGATTTAAAAATTTCGTCGCTAAACTATTAGTGACGGGCTTTTATACGAGGGATATTTAGCGACGGTGAATCCGTCGCTAATTCTTTTAGCGACGGAATTTGGGCTTTTAGCGACGGATTTCCCCGTCGCTAAAAGCCTGTTTTCTTGTAGTGGTTAAATCAAAGGATCTGAACAAGGTTGCTTAACAGCGCGCATAGCTTGAATTGAGGTAAGGAATTTCTATCCAAATCCCCAATTTCATCTATTTGTAATCGAAAATATTTTTCTGAATTGTTATGGAATTTTATTTGGAATCTATTATAATTGTTATATGCATCGTTTGCCTTTAATACCATATTTTGAGCCTTACACGTTTATTGTAAATCTTTATCGTTGCTCAGTATTTATTACTCGTTGAGTATCGATTTAATCATTGTATTATCGATTATTGCATTCTACATATTGACATGAGTCAGTGTATTGAGGAGTTATAAGGATGCTTTGTATCGGGGGTGATATAAGGATGGTTTTTATCGGGGGTGATATAAGGATGGTCTGTTATTGTCGGGTGATGCTAGTACCTTAAGGGTCTAGGTAGTGTTCATATGCATATGTAACCATAGTGTTATTGAGCATCACCTGTGTGGCTTTGCTAAGTGTTTCCCTGCACTGCCTGTGTGGCTTTGCATCCACTCATGTTCAATATCATCTGCATTGTTTCAATGTAATCGAAAGTGTATCGATTGATTTCTGATTTGATGAATTGAGATTAATCTTTTCCCATATTGCCATTGATAGAAAATTTCCAAATCGTTTGTATTCTCTACTGAATTCTGAGCGACCTTACTGAGCTCTCGAAAGCTCACACCCTTTTTATGTTCCGTTCTACAGGTATTAACCATCAGTAGATTATTGGATTGGTTAGAGCCAGATGATGGAGTTGGTTTAGAAAAACCCCTGCGAGGGAATCAGTGTGTAACTCACTAAATTAAGTGCTTTAATCTAGTCTTTGCACTCTGATATATATATTGGGGTTTTCTTATCGAATTGAGGTGATTGAATGGTTAAGTATCGATCGATTGATTGGTTAAATTCCGGGATGTTACAAGTTGTGTTGATTGTGACCTTTAGCGACAATTTATAATGCTCTTAAGTTACAAATTAATGAGATGGCCCAAAATTTTATTTAGTTGACAAAAACTTTATTTTAAATCTTCATCTAAAGAGTTTGTAGTCTTTTAAAGTGATGTGGATGAAATGAGAAAATAGTTAAGTGTGAGGGGGGTCTTTAGAAATATTCCAAATTAGAGCAACCATATATTAATGAAACCTTTAGAGGACAGTCGTCCAAGCTTTTGCAGCCACCTTATTTTACGTAAATTAGAGAGAGAGAGAAGAAGAAGCAAGCTATGGCAAGAAAATTTCAAGGTAAAAATCTTTAGCCTCCCTATTTAATCTTGGCCATGCTATTGGGTGTTCTAGCTAGGTTTTTATGTATGAATTCAGTGGTTATTGGTTTGAGTGTTAGGGTATTTTGTGTGTTTCAGAGAGTGAGATGTGGGTGTGTTTGAGAAGAAGGCTGTTGTAGAGCAGCATAAGAAGAGGTTAAGGTTTTTTATCATAACCCCTTTATTTTGAATCCAATTGAGATGATTTTTCTCTTTCTGAAAACCACATTGTGTTGCCTTCAACTTTGTAGTTTTGAATTTTTTCAGAATCCCACGTTTGCAAATTGAAAAATGACCTTAAATACAATTTAGTGTAGAAGTCCATATTTTTTAGTTTCTAACAGCTACTTCCATTTGTCATAGAAAATTAATTACTCGTGAATTTTTTGTGAAATTTATATTTCTAAAAACCTCATAAAGTACTCTTCAACTTTGTAGTTTTGAGTTTTCTGATATTCGTAGTGTTTCTGCTCCAAAATAACCATTGAACAAAACTGATCTGTACAGAGATGTGCTGTTTTGATCAGCCACTTTGATTTACTGTAGAGAAGTCATTACTCATTTGATTTTGGTGAACTTTATATTTATGGAAACCTTAGGAAGTCTACTCTAACGTTTTAGTTTTGAGTTGCCTAAGATTTGTCATGTTTCAGGCTCAAAATGATCAATGTACAAAACTAGGATTTGCTGAAAAAATGTTATTTCTAGAATTATAGATCAGTCCATTGCCCAAAACTTTTTAAACCATTTCTTCTGAGCATATTGGGCAAAGTATAAAACTAAAACTCTCATTATTATTTCAAAAAATTCAACATGGAATTTTCTGGGCAAGGAATGGCCTTGAAATGATTTTATTTTGAAAATAGGCTTTTGAATTGTTTGGTATAATAAACAAAATTATTTTAAGCCGAAATTTTACAGTGATCTATATACACTGAGACGCTTGAGTGTCTGAAATGTCGTGGCATTCCGATGCCCTTTGATATATTTTTGAAATATGAACCTTAACGGTCAATTTAAGGAGCGGTTTAGGGTTCCAAGCAGAGAATTTCCAGAAAGGTCATTCTTGTCCGAAAAACTCACCTACTTGTTTAAAAAAATTATTTTGGGTTATTTCGGGGTGTGTAATGGTACATTAGGCATCTTGGCTAGATAAATAATTTTACACAAGTCTAGGGGTATTTTGGTAATTTCACTCGCTTGGAAAAATTTAGCACCTAGGCATAATTGAACGACAATAAATAACATCCATATGATTTATTGTTTAGGTTCCAATAAATAAGAGTTAGGGTAGACTTGGGAACCAGAGCCGCTTAGTTATTCAGGTAAGTACCCCTGCCATGTTCCTCCGTACACCCTATTTTCCAATATATGTGTATATATACGTGATTTTCCAAATGCACATTTTAAGTAATTGTGATACTCCTACTTTTGTGTAACTGATTTGATGAGAAAATGAGTTATAATTTCCATGAAAAGTGTTGCATTGGTTTTTGAAAACTCTGTGTTAATCGTGTTATCGTGAGATTAATATTGGTTGTTGTGCCCCATATCCATGGGGGAAAGTGAATTATGGGTCCTGGTCAACGGGACCATATATTGGCGCACAGTACTGTTGTATCGTGTTCGCCCTTACGTCCACAATATTATTTATCCCGAGTGGACGAGGGATTTTGGGTCCTAGTTAGTGGGACCATACGTTGTCCGCTGTATACCAAGTTGTGAATAATTGTGACAGTTACTAATGAGTTGTCTTGATGATTATACTCCAATTCAGGATTCTTTAGGTGCAAGTGCACATATGTATATAGATATGTTGATTATTTTTATTTTTTATTTTGGTGACATTGAATTCATGATTTTAAAAAGAAAAACCATGGCATGTTTGAAATCTTCAAACCTATTTTAGGGATATGACATGTGTATTTACTGGGCCCCAGCTCACCTTTTTATAAATATTTTTAGGTGATCACTTAGATGAACCCGAGTACTATGAGGGTAACGAAGATGGAGTCGCAGGAGATGCTTGTTAGGGAGTTAATTTAAGCCCTTTTGAAAATTTTTAGCACTACCTTGTTTATGTTTTGAGAATTGTTCGGAGTTTAGATCTCCATGAGGTTTTTGATGAATTATGTTAGTCATTCATGGAGGAATTTAGTAGAGACAATTTTTTGAAAGATCTATAAGTACTACTTTAGAAGTATAATTAAGGTGTTAGTTAAATGCATGGCTCTAGATTTGTATACAGGTTTTAATAAGGCCTGTCAGAGCCCTGAGTGGATGTCCGAATGGGTCTGCGGCCGGTCACGAATCTAGCTCACGGCCTACCCGTGGGTTCAGGTCGTGACACATTTTTTGTTTCCATCCCTAACTTTTGTTTCCTATTCTTTTAGTTTTGTTTTCTTAACACTGTAATTAGGAACTGGATAATGGAAATGATAAACAAATTTGAAGAGAAAACTAAAAAGAATATGAGCATAGTGTTAGACCATCTATTCTGTCATTTTACCCACAAATAGCTGTGCGGAGTTCTTTTAGATGTCCCCATGTGGGCTGATTTAGATTACCTACAAACATAGTAACAAAAATCGCGATATATTGGTGATATTCGCGAATTTATCGCGATAAATTGTTAGAAAGTCTTAATCGCGAATTTATCGCGAATATTTGCAAGATACGCAAATATCTCACGCATATCGCAAGATTGACGAATTTATTGCGATATCTCGAGTTGAAGTTCCTCCCCCTTTTCCTTCAAAAATGATAGAAGTAAGATTTCCTTGGTGGGATTCGAACCCGAGTACTTCCAGAATGTTACCAAAATCTTGCGCCATCACACCAACCCATAATTGTTTCTTAATTTGAGTAAAAGAAAATACATATTTTGTAAGCCACACAGAATTATAAAGCACTAACCGTACATTCTCTAGATTTCTTGTATTTTTGTTGTTTCAGGTGCATACTTTACAAAATCTCATACACTTAAAATCATTATAACCTGAACGATTAATTACAGAATTATTCCCAATTTACCATACGAATTTTGTTATTCCACCGTATTATTACCGATTCAATAGCGATATTCTCCGAATAATTCCCGAATACCGAATTTGTTACTATGCCTACAAATACACTTAGCAGTTAGAAACTTACATGCTGAAATTAGGTAAACAGGGTATGTGGTATGCACCAAGTTTTACAACATAGATAGCCGTAGATCCCTTGCTGAGGCATTCACGTTCAATCCCAATGTGCCCTTCCATAAGATTTAGAAACCTAATAGCACAAACAAGAAAAGAGGTCGACATTTAAAAATATGAAATGCAGATTTACCAGAAAACAAAGCAATTTAAGATCTCAGGTCACAAAAAATTATAACGCTTGATAAAATATGAAACTCTTTTTTCCAATAGTTGCATAGACGAACCAAGCAAATGTGAAACCTGTGAAGTACCAAAAATGACATACCTCTTACAAATTGCAAGTCCGAGACCACTGCCATCAGAACTTTTTGTTGCTAGTGAGAGAGACAAAGGGATATATTAGACTGGTGTGGGAGAGAGAAAAGAAATTAAGGGTACGAAAGGGCATCTAGGGTTCATACCTCTGATTGAAGGTTAAGAGTCCATGAAGAGCAATCGCCGGTAAGATCCAACATTAAGAGAGAGTGTGTGTGTGTGTGAGAGTGTGAGTGTGTGTGTGTGTGTGTGAGAGAGAGAGAGACAGAGAGACAGAGAGAGAGAGGATGAGATTAGTGTGTTGTGTGTGATACCCCGGATAATACCGAAAATTAATCTAACTGTAAGTTTGATTAATTAAGGGGTGCTATTTTTATTAAGTAGCAATATGTTGGTGATGATGAAGTATTAGGGAGCTAAATAAGGGGGTTAGTGTGGCCGTGGGGGTTGAAATGAAATTTTGGAAAGTTAAGGGGCAAAAATGTAATTTTGGAAAATATGATGAACAAGGATGCATATCTTTATTAAGTAGCATCCTTTTGATGATAATGAGATGTTAGGGGGTTACATGGAGGGTTAGGGTGATTTTGGGGTTAAATTGTAATTTTCCAAAGTCGAGGGGTCAAAATGCAATTTTGGAAACTTGAGGGGCCAAAGTGCAAATTTTGAAACTTTGCAAAATGTGGCATAACCTGGGGAAAACAGGCCATGCACGATGGCCACCTCCTGCTTGCCATAACCTGAGTCATGGTGGGAAATTATAAAGTATTGATGGATGAAGATGAATGATGAAAATATAAAAGAAAATTTGTGGGGTTAAAAGTCGAATTATGAGAAAGTCATGAACATGAGCTGGGCGTGAACAGTAACCCGTGAAGAACACAGCAAACAGAGGAGAAGAAAAGGGAGGAAGAAGAAAGAGAAGGAAGGAAAGGAAAGAAAGAAGAAAAGGTTGAATCCGAACCCTAACTGGGTATGATCTTGAACCCTAATTGCGAGAAACAAATTGTGGAAATTGAATTGAAATATTGGTTGAATGAATATCGTATGTATATATATATATACATATGGGTTTCGGATGTATAATTGCAATCGGGGATGGGGAAAGAATCGAGATGATTCTTGTTGGAATTATGGAGATAAGACCCTAAAACAAGAAAGAAAGAGAAAACGAATTAGGGTTTTGGATTGGGTTGATTTCAGTGTGCGTGGATGTGTGATTAAGTGTGTTCAAGTGTGTGTTCTTCAATTTGGTTCATGGGTTTGAATTCAATTGGTTTAATTGTGCGAAATTGATGCATAATAATGAGTTTAGGGCATGAATTGGGTGTATTATAATGTGTGTAAGTGATCTAAGATGAGTTCGTGAGAAGTTCATGTGTGATTGGAAGAGAAATGTGCCCAGGTGTGTAACTGTTGAAGGAGGAAGAAGATAAGTGTGTGTGCGTGAAGGTGAATTAGTGTGTGTGTTGATGTGAATAGTGACTGTTTTTGTCACTAAAGGTGGAAATTAGTTAAACAGTTTCTAATTCGAATTTTTAAAAATAGTTAGGGTCAGATTTAGCCAAAGTGCAAAAAATAGACCCTAGTTATTTTTAGGAGACTTGTGTCGTGGAAAAATTTCAGATTTTTCCGAGGTCGAGAAGGGGGTGAACGGATGCGGGAAGTTTGGAACTTTACGGTGAAATTTAAAATACCAAACGAGCGCAGTTTTGCGCAAAATTTTTATGAGGACTCTATGATGATGAGAAGTTCCATTTCCCAGGATTTTGGTTCATTCCGAAGTTGTTAGCCATTTTTGGCCGAATGGGCTTTTAAGCGCTCGGTCCGGAAGCCGGTTCGGGATTTTTGGGCGAAAATTCTGTAAAATACTTTTTAGCTCAAGAATGAATTCAGGAGGCTTAAAATAGCGTTTTAAAGCACTTTTGAGATTTTTATGATGCCGGGAACCCTTAGGGGCATTTTGGTAATTTGCCACCCGGAGAGGGGTATTTTGGTAATTTTCCCGATAAAGTTTTTCAAAGGACTTTTTAGTCCGAAAAGAGTTGTAAAACACCTGAGAGGTTGTTTTGAAGCAGATTTGGGGTGTTTGAGTGGTAGTGAACCGTCATGGGGTATTTTGATAATTTACCTTGTTGACGCCAAATGTTAGGGAACGCGTGTAATTCAGCGTTCGAAATGATGGGAAGTGAGGAATGATGTTAATACGTTGAAATAATGAGATAATGGCTATTGCTAATGCGTTGGTAAGCTAGGTTAATGATCCAATTATTGGACCAGATTAACAAGTCGTCGTAAGACGCTATAAACGATTAAATGGGAAGGGGTAGAATACGGAGTATGTATATGTGGAATGGTTTCTAACGAGCAGAGTATTATTTGACTAGGTGATGCAGCTCGTTGCGATCAAAGATTGCGAGTTGCTTCGGCTATAAGCCAATCAGGTAAGGACAATACGGTTCTGATATGCTAATTCATTGTTCGATTAGCATGCTATGTTGATGACGTATTGTTGAATTCTTGTTGTTATGATTGATCACCAGTAGTCATTGTGACCGGTATACGCATATTTGAATTGCGTGGTTGAGGACGAAGGGTAGAATAAATTTCCTTAGTCCACTCTATTGATGGAATTTAGTGAGGATGATGGGTGTCCTAGTATGCTATGATTCGATTCGATTAGCATACCTGAAGTTGATGATGATATTGTGTAGGAGTTGTTGTGTGATGGTTGTGAGATGCCGGCAATTATTGATAGCCGATATCTCTTCTCTTTGAGAACACTATTGAGGACTTGTGGCAACTTCTCCCGAGTCTGTCCTATCGTTGATGATGATGCTGTAGAAATCGTTGTGTGTTGTTATGAAATGTCGGCACTTATTGATAACCGACATTTCTCTTATGTAAATGTTGTTGAGGGCTTGTGGTAATCTTCTCCCGAGTCCGCCCTATCGTTGATAATGATGCTGTTGAGGTCATTGTGGGTTGTTATGAAATGTCGGCACTTGTTGATAACCGACATTTATCTTATGTAAGAATGTTGTTGAGGGCTTGCGGTAATCTTCTCCCAAGTCCGCCATGTTGATGATGTTACGTTGAACTCTTGTTGTTAAGTCCGAACACCGGTTGATCTTTTGATCCGGTATTCCTTGTTGAGCTATGTTGTTGAGGACATAAGGTGGAATAAACTTTCCCTTAGTCCGCCCCGTTGATGAAGTCATGTTGCTTGGCTGTAACGTGGTTAGGGAAAGTACTCTAAATGAGTTCCCTGCCTGTTGACAGTGTCTCTTCTATTTATTTGAGACTGAGATGAACATCCCGTAAAATGGGACATCAATATGATGAGGATGGCCTGTGAAACATGATCACTGGCAAAAAGGATGTAGGGCGCGCGAGTCGAGTCTGTCATGTCTGGTCAAGTCTAGTCTGTCGTGTCTGAGTTGCATTGCATTTGATTTTCTTTTGATGTTAATGATTTTAATGACTTGTATTTCGTTGATGTTTATCTTTTCAATTTCTTATTTTAGTGTTCACTTGCATAGTCAGTCTGTCTGTCGGTCAGTCAGTCTTGTCCATGATGAGGTGGCAGTAATGCTGTTCTGTTGGGCCTTGAAGCCGCTCAGTCTGACGAAAGAAAACATCGTTTGACAATTATGCTGATGTTGAAAAATTTATTGACTACTCTTGATTCATTGCTATCGTTGAGATGATCATTATTCCTCCGAGTCTTTTGGATCATTTGTACACGATACTCCTCGTGTTGTCTTTACTGGGCGATTTGCGCTCATTCCTTATGTTGTATTGTGCAGGCTATGAGGTTGATCAAGGAGAACCTTCTAGTAAGGAAAAAGACACAAGCTAGAAAAGTTGAGTAAGGGGATCAGTTGTGTGAGGTAAGAACAGCTAGGAATGGTGGAATGAAGAATGTGTTGCGAGATAGGTTGATAAGAGTCCTACGACTACAGTCGTATATTAGGTTGTATACTTTCATGTTGTTTAAAGACTTGAAAGTCTTCCGCTGCAATATGATGTATGTTTGTAAGAAAATTTTTGTAAGGACGCAATTTGGAGCGTCTATTAATGATGTATGAGTATGAGGATGTAGTTGCTCTGTATTCAGCACATGATGTAGAAGTGATTATGGTTGATAACTCAGCCCGGTGATGTCACTTGGGTTGAGGGTGTCACAGGTTGGTATCAGAGCTTAGGCAAATGATTCTGTAGACTTTCGAAGTGTCTGGTGGAAAGCCTAAGTTGTTGATGAGAGAAGTAGAAGAAGAATCTTGATGATTTGATTGAGCTAGGAGGATCGTTAAGATATGTGGGTCGAGGTTGGCTAAGGCATGTTTATTCATGACCTCAGCGTTCCTGCTGTTGCTGCAGGGAAAGGAAAAAAAAGAGTTGGTTGACCTAGTTTTAGAAGAGTGGTTTGATGATAATAAGGTTGCGGTGTCGGATCTCGAAAAAGGATCCTGGTGAGGACGATTATGAGATGGAATTAGGGTTGAAAGAACCGAAGCGAGCTCCGATAGAAATTGAAATAAAAGGACCTGGTAGAGAAAGATGGTTGAAGTTGAGCACTTTTATGGTGTAAACCGTGAATGGAGATATGATGAGCTGAGGCTGGAAATAAGTAGAATGTTAATGAGATTTTGGAAGAAAAAGTACTTCCAAGTGATGAGGAAAAAGGGGACTCATCGACAAGTCGATTCGAGTCCTAAACAATGCGGTATTAACTAAACGATGGAGAGATTGAAAGTTGAATGAGAGGACATGAAGTAAGTATCGAATTAGATACTAAGGGAGACGGTGGATGCTAGTATGCGGGTCATTCGAAAAAGTATGACATGTTGTTCGTGATTGCCCTCTTGATAGGGCAATACTTAAAGACAGGAAAAAAAAAATTGATTCTAAGAGAGAGTCATTGAAGCCTGAAATTGTTAAATGAGCGTTATGGCTTCTCTAAGGTTGATAGGGTGTACGAATAGGAGTGGAGTCCGCTTTTGAAGTTGGACCTAAAGTTGAGAAGGAGAAGGGTGATGGGGAACTAGTATCATTTATATATTGTTGTAAAAAAAAGGTCGTTCAATGATGAAAACCATTAGTTGTTTGAGCATGAAGGTTACTGTTATGATGCGTAATTTTAATTATCGCGCTACTCCTTCATCGGAAAGACGAGAGAGGGTTCCCAATCGAGAGGGACCCTCAATAGAAGCGATTATGTTGAATGTTGAGGATGTAAGTGGAAGAAATATGTAGGAAGTATATTAGGTCAAGAAGACCTTAAGAAAGAGCTAGTGAGACCTTACAAAAGATAGTGGGTGTTTTAGAAGTACAATCGGTGGCTACTATTATGATAGCCCCTGTAAAAGGTAGAAAATGGTGTAGATCTTGAGACTGTCAGGATGCCCGCCAGTGTGAAATCCCACGGAAGGGAAATGGTTTAGCGTAGACAACTACGTAAATTTGAGAGATGGAAAAGATAGTTGAAGTAACATGATGTGAGAAAACGTCAAAAAGATGATGGTTGTTAGTTATATGTACAAGAGGAGTTTCAAGTTATTGAGGATGAGCATGAACAAGTTGAGGATGGTAGCTTATTTGGCTTACGTTGCCTGGAATAGGTACAAGTAACTTGTTGATGATAAATATTTTTGTTCAAGTTACAGTGTAAGTTGGAGACACGTTTAGCGTGCTAAATGGAAGGATGGAAAGGCAGAAAAGGATGTCAGGGAATTTGGTGAGTTGGCCTAATTGCCCTCATCAGGCGATGAAAAAAAAAATGTGAAAAGTGGAACAAAATGAGGAGAGTTTGAAAATAATCCTTAAAAAGGAACATATAATGAGGTTCTAATGGTGAATTGCTATGGAAGTAGCAGAAAAATTTAGTGGTGAAGGCAGAGAATAAAGAGGTATGGGAAGAAAGAAAGGAGCGAGGACGAAAAAGAGGTAGAATCCAGGATCGAAACTGGAAACGTGGAAAGAAGTGTAAGAAGCAAGTACATGATAAATGGTCCGGACAAAGTTCAGGACAAAGAGGAGGAGATAGAAAATGTAAATGATGTGGATTGAGGCACGAGGGTGTGGACTATGCTAAGGCAAGTAAAGCATGTCTTAAGTATGAGAGCAAGTCACATAACTAATGTTTAAGATGAATCAAAAGAGGCTGTTTCAAATGTCAACAGCTAGTGTATATTTAACGGAGTTGTTCTAAAGGAAGGTGATGGTCATTGGAAGCACAAAGGAAAGAGAGGTTTATGAGACTGTGTATCGATTATCAAAAGCTGAATGAGGTGACAGTCAGGAAGCATGACCTAGAGGATATGTGGATCAATGGCAGGGTGCTAAGTGTTTTCTTTCTGTGATTGATCTTAGAATAGGTCATCACTAGTTAAGAATAAGGAAGGATGAAGTTGTCAAGATTGTCTTTAGAAACTGAGACAGGCATTATGAATGCTTGGTGATGTCATGTGAATTAATTAATGCCCCTGTGGCGTCTATGAATTTGAAGAATCAAGTCTTTTGAGAGTACTTGATCATTGTGTCGTCGCCTTATTGGTGACCTTATGAATGATACTAAAGACAAGGAGGAACTTACGCAATGGAAAGTTTGACAAATTTTAAGAAAGTTAAGTTGTATGTCAAATTCAAGGAATGTGAATTTTGACTGAAAAAATTTGGATATATGGGGTTAATGTGGAAGTAGGTTAGGAGATTCGGGGAAAGTTGAAAAGGTAGCAAATGGGGAACGTCAAAAAAAAAAAAATTCGGCGTTGAGATTAGTAGCTTCCTAAGCTCAATCGGAGGCTACCAGAGAGTAATTGACAATCTCTCTAAGATGTCTTATCGAAGAAAACTGACTGCGATGATTGTTCCGCCGAGTTGATAAGAATGTGAGTAACTCGAAATTAAAGTTCGAGTAAGGAGTAAAGGAAGTAATAAGTTGCTTCGCATGGAAATGCGACCAGCGCAACTTAATCAAATCAAGGAAGCTTAAGGCCAAGATGAAAGGACGTTGAGATCCAACGAGGATTTGATGTGAAAAAAAAAAAGAAAGAAAATTTTGATGGTGATAAGGGTGATAATTTCGAATGTGAAGGTCGGATATATGTTCCGCCTAATGATGAATTGAGGAAAGGAATTGTGAAGGGTACTCATAGTTTTAAGTGCCGATTCACTCAGGGGAGACAAAAATGAACCCTAAGCTATGGCTAGAATTTTGCTGGCCTAGCATGAAGAAGGATATATAAAAGTTTGTATCCTGATGTTTGACCTGCTAACAGGTAAAAAGGGGATCATAAGAAGATCGCCAGATAGTGCAACCACTCTTTGCACCTGAGTGGAAGTGGGAACACAGTACGATGAATTTTGGTGTTTGAGGTTACCACGAACAACTAAGGGATATATGTCTATCTGAG
>JAVXUO010002572.1:37500-71186 GCA_033065855.1 Escallonia rubra | reverse complement strand
TTTAACAGTGTATGCAATGCCACACGTTTTCTTTCCAAGCTCTCACTGTTTCACTCTCTCGGTCTCTCCCTCTCATAAAAGTAAACTGTAAAAGACTAAAAGCACTCATTTGCCCTCTCATAAACTCTCATAAAAGTAAAAGCAGTAAAGCACTCATGAGTCATGACTCACCTAGGCACCTGCCCTCTCATAAAAGTAAAAGCAAAGCACTCACCTGCAGTCGTCCCGCACGCACAGTGCAGTAGTGCACTCTCCGAGTCTCCGTCTCTCCCACGGTCCCACGCTCACCGCTGCCGTCCCAACCAGTCAGCAACTCAGCCGTGGCCCGTGATTCTTTGACCCAGCCCCCAGGTGAGTCAAGCGACTCAAGCCAGTCAACGACCGGAGGGAGACGACTCACGATAGCAGCCAAACGCCGATGGCTGCGCTCGGCCAGTTAGGCTTCGGCCTTTCACGAGCCAACAGTAATTCAATTTGTAGTTTTGCACTTTCACTTTTGCACTTTTGCACTATAATTGATTGTAATTTGTGGTTCAAGACTTCAAGTTCTTTACAATACTTGATCGGTGCTTGAGGAGTTGAAGATTTGAAGACAGAGGAGTCAGGGGATCTCCAATAATTCTCGGAATGAGACAAAACTCTAAAGTATCAGAAATTCAGATTTCCTCCTGTAACGGTACGTAACTGTATTTATCGGCGTTACGGACCGTTACTGTAATACCCCGGAAAATACCGGAGATTTATCTAACCGCGAGTTTGATTAATTAAGGGGTGCTATCTTTATTAAGTAGCATCCTTTTGATGATAATGAAGTATTAGGGAGCTAAATGGAGG
Organism: Escallonia rubra; assembly: GCA_033065855.1. Classification (NCBI taxonomy): domain Eukaryota; kingdom Viridiplantae; phylum Streptophyta; class Magnoliopsida; order Escalloniales; family Escalloniaceae; genus Escallonia; species Escallonia rubra. Next base: position 70,352 of record JAVXUO010002572.1, on the reverse strand, counting down.
GTTAGGGTGATTTTGGGGTCAAATTGTAATTTTCCAAAGTCGAGGGGTCAAAATGCAATTTTAGAAACTTGAGGGGCCAAAGTGCAAATTTTGAAACTTTGCAAAATGTGGCATAACCTGGGGAAAACAGGCCATGCACGATGGCCACCTCCTGCTTGCCATAACCTGAGTCATGGTGGGAAATTATAAAGTATTGATGGATGGAGATTAATGAGGAAAATATAAAAGGAAAGTTTGGGGAGGAAAACAGAAATAAGAAGAAGTGAAGAACAGCTGGGCGTGAACAGTAACCACGTGAAGGAAGGAAAAAGAGAAGGAAAGAAAAGGGAAAAAGGAGGAAGAAGAAGGAGGGGAAGGAAAGAAGAGCAGAAAAGTTGAATTCGAACCCCAACGGGGTATGATCTTGAACCCTTAAGTGTGGAAATTGATCGAATTGTTTGAATATGGTACATAGATGTATATATCTCTCTATATATTCGGGGAGGTACGAATTGCTTGGAAATGGAGAAGCTGGGACGAATTCGTGTTGAACTTATGACTATAAGACCCTAAACCAACAAGAAAAGAGAAAACGAATTAGGGTCTTGGATTGGGTTGATTTCAGTGTGCGTGGGTGTGTGATTAAGTGTGTTCAAGTGTGTGTTCTTCAATTTGGTTCATGGGTTTGAATTCAATTGGTTTAATTGTGCGAAATTGATGCATAATAATGAGTTTAGGACATGAATTGGGTGTATTATAATGTGTGTAAGTGATCTAAGATGAGTTCGTGAGAAGTTCATGTGTGATTGGAAGAGAAATGTGCCCAGGTGTGTAACTGTTGAAGGAGGAAGAAGATAAGTGTGTGTGCGTGAAGGTGAATTAGTGTGTGTGTTGATGTGAATAGTGACTGTTTTTGTCACTAAAGGTGGAAATTAGTTAAACAGTTTCTAATTCGAATTTTTAAAAATAGTTAGGGTCAGATTTAGCCAAAGTGCAAAAAATAGACCCTAGTTATTTTTAGGAGATTTGTGTCGTGGAAACATTTCAGATTTTTCCGAGGTGGAGAAGGGGGTGAACGGATGCGGGAAGTTTGGAACTTTACAGTGAAATTTAAAATATCAAACGATCGCGATTTTGCGCAAAACTTTTATGAGGACTCTATGATGCTGAGAAGTTCCATTTCCCAAGAGTTCGGGTCATTCCGAAGTCGTTAGCCATTTTTGGTCGAACGGGCTTTTAAGCGCTCGGTCCGGAAGCCGGTTCGGGATTTTTGGGCGAAAATTCTGTAAAATACTTTTTAGCTCAAGAATGAATTCAGGAGGCTTAAAATAGCGTTTTAAAGCACTTTTGAGATTTTTATGATGCTGGGAACCCTCAGGGGGCATTTTGGTAAATTGCCACCCGGAGAGGGGTATTTTGGTAATTTTTCCGATAAAGTTTTTCAAAGGACTTTTTAGTCCGAAAAGAGTTGTAAAACACCTGAGAGGTTGTTTTGAAGCAGATTTGGGGTGTTTGAGTGGTAGTGAACCGTCAGGGGGTATTTTGATAATTTGTCATGTTGACGCCAAATTTTAGGGAACGCGTGTAATTCAGCGTTCGAAATGGTGGGAAGTGATGAATGATGATAATACGTTGAAATAATGAGATAGTGGCTACTGCTAATGCGTTGATAAGCTAGGTTAAGGATCCAATTATTGGATCGAATTAACAAGCTGTCGTAAGACGCTATAAATGATTAAATGGGAAGGGGTAGAATTGAGAGTGCGTATATGTGGAATGATTTCTAACGAGCAGAGTATTATTTGACTAGGTGATGCAGCTCGTTGCGATCAGAGATTGCGAGTTGCTTCGGCTATAAGCCAATCAGGTAAGGACAATACGGTTCTGATATGCTAATTCATTGTTCGATTAGCATGCCATGTTGATGACGTATTGTTGAATTCTTGTTGTTATGATTGGTCACCGGTAGTTATTGTGACCGGTATACGCATATTTGAATTGTGCTGTTGAGGACTTAGGGTAGAATAAATTACCTTAGTCCGCCCTGTTGATAGAATTTAGTGAGGATGATGGGTGTCCCAGTATGCTATGATTCGATTCGATTAGCATACTTGAAGTTGATGATGGTGTTGTGAAGGGGTTATTGTGTGATTGTTGTGAGATGCCGGCAGTTATTGATAGTCGATATCTCTTCTCTTTGAGAACACTATTGAGGACTTGTGGCAAACTTCTCCCGAGTCCGCCCTGTCGTTGATGATGATGTTGTTGAGGTCGTTGTGTGTTGTTGTGAGATGTCGGCACTTATTGGTAGTCGACATTCATCTTATGTAAGAATGTTGTTGAGGGCTTCCGGTAATCTTCTCCCGAGTCTGCCCTATCGTTGATAATGATGTTGTTGAGGTCATTGCGTGTTGTTGTGAAATGTTGACATTTATTGGTAGTCGACATTCCTCTTATGCAAGAATGTTGTTGAGGGCTTGCGGTAATATTCTCCCAAGTCTGCCATGTTGATGATGTTATGTTGAACTCTTGTTGTTAAGTCTGAACACCGGTTGATCTTTTGATCCGGTATTCCTTGTTGAGCTATGTTGTTGAGGACATAAGGTGGAATAAACTTTCCCTTAGTCCGCCCCGTTGATGAAGTCATGTTGCTTGGCTGTAACGTGGTTAGGGAAAGCACTCTAAATGAGTTCCCTGCCTGTTGACAGTGTCTCTTCTATTTATTTGAGACTGAGATGAACATCCCGTAAAATGGGACATCAATATGATGAGGATGGCCTGTGAAACATGATCACTGGCAAAAAGGATGTAGGGCGCGCGAGTCGAGTCTGTCATGTCTGGTCAAGTCTAGTATGTCGTGTCTGAGTTGCATTGCATTTGATTTTCTTTTGATGTTAATGATTTTAATGACTTGTATTTCGTTGATGTTTATCTTTTCAATTTCTTATTTTAGGGTTCACTTGCATAGTCAGTCTGTCTGTCGGTCAGTCAGTCTTGTCCATGATGAGGTGGCAGTAATGCTGTTCTGTTGGGCCTTGAAGCCACTCAGTCTGACGAAAGAAAACATCGTTTGACAATTATGCTGATGTTGAAAATTTATTGACTACTCTTGATTCATTGCTATCGTTGAGATGATCATTATTCCTCCGAGTCTTTTGAATCATTTGTACACGATACTCCTCGTGTTGTCTTTACTGGGCGATTTGCGCTCATTCCTTATGTTGTATTGTGCAGGCTATGAGGTTGATCAAGGAGAACCTTCTAGTAAGGAAAAAGACACAAGCTAGAAAAGTTGAGTAAGGGGATCAGTTGTGTGAGGTAAGAACAGCTAGGAATGGTGGAATGAAGAATGTGTTGCGAGATAGGTTGATAAGAGTCCTACGACTACAGTCGTATATTAGGTTGTATACTTTCATGTTGTTTAAAGACTTGAAAGTCTTCCGCTGCAATATGATGTATGTTTGTAAGAAAATTTTTGTAAGGACGCAATTTGGAGCGTCTATTAATGATGTATGAGTATGAGGATGTAGTTGCTCTGTATTTAGCACAGGATTTTGAAAGTGATTATGGTTGATAACTCAGCCCGGTGATGTCACTTGGGTTGAGGGTGTCACAAGTTGGTATCAGAGCTTAGGCAAATGATTCTGTAGACTTTCGAAGTGTCTGGTGGAAAGCCTAAGTTGTTGATGAGAGAAGTAGAAGAAGAATCTTGATGATTTGATTGAACTAGGAGGATCGTTAAGATATGTGGGTCAGGGTTGGCTAAGGCATGTTTATTCATGACCTCAGCGTTCCTGCTATTGCTGCAGGGAAAGGAAGAAAGAGTTGGTTGATCTAGTTTTAGAAAAGTGGTTTGATGATGATGAGGTTGCGGTGTCGGATCTCAACAAAAAAGATCCTGATGAGAATGTAGGCGAGATGGAATTAGGGTAGAAAGAATCGAAGCGAGCTCCGATAGAAATTGAAATAAAAGGACCTGGTAGAGAAAGATGGTTGAAGTTGAGCACTTTTATTGTGTAAACCGTAAATGGAGATATGATGAGCTGAGGCTGGAAATGAGTAGGATGTTAATGAGATTTTGGAAGAAAAAGTACTTCCAAGTGATGAGGAAAAATGGGACTCATCGACAAGTCAATTCGAGTCCTAAACAAGCGGTATTAACTAAACGATGGAGAGATTGAAAGTTGAATGAGAGGACATGAAGTAAGTATCGAATTAGATACTAAGGGAAACGGGGGATGCCAGTATACGGCTCACTCAAAAAAAAAATGTGACAGGTTGTTCGTGATTGCCTTTCTAATAGGGCAATACCTGAAGACATGCAACAATTGATTCTAAGAGAGAGTCATTGAAGCCTGAAATTGTTAAAGGAGCGTTATGGCTTCTCTAAGGTTGATAGGGTGTACGAATAGGAGTGGAGTCCACTTTTGAAGTTGGACCTAAAGTTGAGAAGGAGAAGGGTGACGGGGAACTAGTATCATTTATATATTATTGTAGAAAAATGTCGTTCAATGATGAAAACCATTATTTGTTTGAGCATGAAGGTTAATGTTATGATGCGTAATTTTAATTATCGCGCTACTCCTTCATCGAAAAGACGAGGGATGGTTCCCAATCGAGAGGGACCCTCAATAGAAGCGATTATGCTGAATGTTGAGGATGTAAGTGGAAGAAATATGTAGGAAGTATATTAGGTCAAGAAGACCTTAAGAAAGAGCTAGTGAGACTTTTACAAAAAGATTGTGGGCGTTCTAAAAGTACAATCGGTGGCTACAGCCCCAGTAAAAGGAAGAACATAAGGTAGATCTCGAGACGATCAGGATGCCCGCCCGGGTGAAATCCCACGGGAGAGAAATGGTATAGTGTAGACAACTACGTGAATTTGAGAGATGGAGAAGATAGTTGAAGTAACATGATGTGAGAAAACGTCAAAAAGATGATGGTTGTTAGTCATATGTACAAGAGAAGTTTCAAGTTATTGAGGATGAGCATGAACAAGTTGAGGATGGTAGCTTATTTGGCTTACGTTGCCTGGAATAGGTACAAGTAACTTGTTGATGATAAATATTTTTGTTCAAGTTACAGTGTAAGTTGGAGACACGTTTAGCGTGCTAAATGGAAGGATAGAAAGGCAGAAAAGGATGTCAGGGAATTTGGTGAGTTGGCCTAATTGCCCTCATCAGGCGATGACTGAAAAATGTGAAAAGTGGAATAAAATGAGGAGAGTTTGAAAATAATCCTTAAAAAGGAACATATAATGAGGTTCTAATGGTGAATTGCTATGGAAGTAGCAGAAAAATTTAGTGGTGAAGGCAGAGAATAAAGAGGTCTGGGATGAAAGAAAGGAGCGAGGACGAAAAAGAGGTAGAATCCATGATCGAAACTGGAAACGTGGAAAGAAGTGTAAGAAGAAAGTAGACGAAGAATAGTCCGGACAAAGTTCCGAACCAAGAGAAGGAGATAGAAAATTTAGATGATGCGGTTGATGCACGAGGGTGTGAACTATGCTAAGGCAAGTAAAACATGTCTTAAGTATGAGAGCAAGTTACATAACTAATGTTTAAGATGAAGCAAAAGAGGTTGTTTCAAATGTCAACAGCCAGAGTATATTGACCGGACAAAGGTGCTCTAAATGAGGGTGATGGTCATTGAAGGAAGAAGAAATGAAGGGTTTATGAGACTATGTATTGGCTATCAGAAGCTAAATAAGGTGACAGTCAGGAATAATTACTCATTGCCTGACCTAGAGGATATGTGGATCAATGGCAGGGTGCTAAGTGTTTTCTTTCTGTGATTGATCTTAGAATAGGTCATCACTAGTTAAGAATAAGGAAGGATGAAGTTGTCAAGATTGTCTTTAGAAACTGAGACAGGCATTATGAATGCTTGGGGATGTCATGTGAATTAATTAATGCCCCGGTGGCGTCTATGAATTTGAGGAATCAAGTCTTTTGAGAGTACTTGATCATGGTGTCGTAGCCTTATTGGTGACCTTATGAATGATATTAAGGGCAAAGAGGAGCTTGCGCAAATGGCAAGTTTGGAAAGTTTTAGGGAATATAACTGGTATGTCAAATTCGAGGAATGTGAATTTTGACTGGAAAATCAAGATGTATGGGGTTGATGCAGAAGCAGGTTAGGAGATTCGGGGAAAGTTGAAAAGGTAGCAAATGGGGAACGTCGAAAAAAAAAAATCGGCGTTGAGATTAGTAGCTTCCTAAGCTCAATCGGAGGCTACCAGAGAGTAATTGACAATCTCTCTAAGATGTCTTATCGAAGAAAACTGACTGCGATGATTGTTCCGCCGAGTTGATAAGAATGTGAGTAACTCGAAATTAAAGTTCGAGTAAGGAGTAAAGGAAGTAATAAGTTGCTTCGCATGGAAATGCGACCAGCGCAACTTAATCAAATCAAGGAAGCTTAAGGCCAAGATGAAAGGACGTTGAGATCCAACAAGGATTTGAAGTGAAAAAAAAAAAAGGAAAGAAAATTTTGATGGTGATAAGGATGATAATTTCGAATGTGAAGGTCGGATATATGTTCCGCCTAATGATGAATTGAGGAAAGGAATTGTGAAGGGTACTCATAGTTTTAAGTGCCGATTCACTCAGGGGAGACAAAAATGAACCCTAAGTTATGGCTAGAATTTTGCTGGCCTAGCATGAAGAAGGATATATAAAAGTTTGTATCCTGATGTTTGACCTGCTAACAGGTAAAAGGGGATCATAAGAAGATCGCCAGATAGTGCAACCACTCTTTGCACCTGAGTGGAAGTGGGAACACAGTACGATGAATTTTGGTGTTTGAGGTTACCACAAACAACTAAGAGATATACATCTATCTGGGTTGTAGTGGATATGTTGACTAAGATGTCTCGATTTATTTTGTTCGGGAAGAATATTTTTCTGAACGACTTGCCCAAACTTATGTTAAGCGAGTGATTAGTTGTTATGCAGTTTAAGTAACTATTGTGTCCGACAAAGAGGCAAGGTTTACCTTTAGAGTTTGAAAAAGTTTTCAAGAAGAAATGAAAACAAAGTTGATCATGAGGACGGCCTTTTCCTCAGACAGGTGGCCAATTAAGACGTATGATATGAATACTGGGAGAGTGTTGAGGGCCTGCATTAATTATTTTGGCAGAGCATGGGGTAAACAGTTACCCTTAGTTGAATTCTCCTATAAAAATGATTATCGGCCGAGCAAAGAAAAATAGCTCTTTATGAAGTGTTGTATGGCCGAAGATGTCACCCACCTATTTGTAGAATGTGGTTAGAGTCGAGACTGTTTTGCACGAGACTGTGCAAAGAAATAGAAAACAAAGTGATCGATACCCAAGAGAGAAATCTTACTGTGTAGAATTAGCAGAAAGTTATGCTGACAAGAGGCGTAGGATGTTGAAGTTTGAAATAGACGACATAGTACATTTTACAAGTGTCACCGTGGAAAGGAATCATGCGATTCGAGAAGTGGAGGAAGTTGAGTCCGAGCTTCATCGGACCGTTTAAAATCTTGCCTAGGGTTGAGAAGATAGCATACAAACTCGATCTACGTTCATGATTGAGTTAATTGCATGACGTGCATCACGTGTCAATGTTGAGGAAGTATGATCCCAATTCTATGCATGGGATCTAGTTGGAACAAGTTGAAATTCGAGATAATATCTCGTAATAGGAGGCACCGACAAAGATGGCTGATAAGAAAGAACATGTGTTACGTGAATGTTGGTGGTCAAAGTTGATTGAGAAAATCATGCGGTCAAGGAGGTTACCCTGAAACCCAAGATGCTAATGCGGTAATAATGTCCGCACCAAGTTGCAGAATGAGGTTTTTCCTTATTTCGAGGACGAAATTCATTTAAGGGGAGGAGGGTGTAATACCCCGGAAAATACCGGAGATTTATCTAACCGCGAGTTTGATTAATTAAGGGGTGCTATCTTTATTAAGTAGCATCCTTTTGATGATAATGAAGTATTAGGGAGCTAAATGGAGGGTTAGGGTGATTTTGGGGTCAAATTGTAATTTTCCAAAGTCGAGGGGTCAAAATGCAATTTTAGAAACTTTGCAAAATGTGGCATAACCTGGGGAAAACAGGCCATGCACGATGGCCACCTCCTGCTTGCCATAACCTGAGTCATGGTGGGAAATTATAAAGTATTGATGGATGGAGATTAATGAGGAAAATATAAAAGGAAAGTTTGGGGAGGAAAACAGAAATAAGAAGAAGTGAAGAACAGCTGAAAACGTGCACAGTAGCAGCCACGGGAAGGAAGGAAAAAGAGAAGGAAAGAAAGGGAAAAAGGAGGAAGAAGAAGGAGGGGAAGGAAAGAAAGAGCAGAAAAGTTGAATTCGAACCCCAACGGGGTATGATCTTGAACCCTTAAGTGTGGAAATTGATCGAATTCGTTTGAGAATATGGTACATATAGATGTATATATCTCTCTATATATTCGGGTAGGTACGAATTGATTGGAAATGGAGAATTTGGGATGAATTCTTGTTGGAATTATGAATATAAGACCCTAATCCAACAAGAAAAGAGAAAATGAACTAGGGTCTTGGATTGGGTTGATTTCAGTGTGCGTGGGTGTGTGATTAAGTGTGTTCAAGTGTGTGTTCTTCAATTTGGTTCATGGGTTTGAATTCAATTGGTTTAATTGTGCGAAATTGATGCATAATAATGAGTTTAGGACATGAATTGGGTGTATTATAATGTGTGTAAGTGATCTAAGATGAGTTCGTGAGAAGTTCATGTGTGATTGGAAGAGAAATGTGCCCAGGTGTGTAACTGTTGAAGGAGGAAGAAGATAAGTGTGTGCGCGTGAAGGTGAATTAGTGTGTGTGTTGATGTGAATAGTGATTGTTTTTGTCACTAAAGGTGGAAATTAGTTAAACAGTTTCTAATTCGAATTTTTAAAAATAGTTAGGGTCAGATTTAGCCAAAGTGCAAAAAATAGACCCTAGTTATTTTTAGGAGATTTGTGTCGTGGAAACATTTCAGATTTTTCCGAGGTGGAGAAGGGGGTGAACGGATGCGGGAAGTTTGGAACTTTACAGTGAAATTTAAAATATCAAATGATCGCGATTTTGCGCAAAACTTTTATGAGGACTCTATGATGCTGAGAAGTTCCATTTCCCAAGAGTTCGGGTCATTCCGAAGTCGTTAGCCATTTTTGGTCGAACGGGCTTTTAAGCGCTCGGTCCGGAAGCCGGTTCGGGATTTTTGGGCGAAAATTCTGTAAAATACTTTTTAGCTCAAGAATGAATTCAGGAGGCTTAAAATAGCGTTTTAAAGCACTTTTGAGATTTTTATGATGCTGGGAACCCTCAGGGGGCATTTTGGTAAATTGCCACCCGGAGAGGGGTATTTTGGTAATTTTTCCGATAAAGTTTTTCAAAGGACTTTTTAGTCCGAAAAGAGTTGTAAAACACCTGAGAGGTTGTTTTGAAGCAGATTTGGGGTGTTTGAGTGGTAGTGAACCGTCAGGGGGTATTTTGATAATTTGTCATGTTGACGCCAAATTTTAGGGAACGCGTGTAATTCAGCGTTCGAAATGGTGGGAAGTGATGAATGATGATAATACGTTGAAATAATGAGATAGTGGCTACTGCTAATGCGTTGATAAGCTAGGTTAAGGATCCAATTATTGGATCGAATTAACAAGCTGTCGTAAGACGCTATAAATGATTAAATGGGAAGGGGTAGAATTGAGAGTGCGTATATGTGGAATGATTTCTAACGAGCAGAGTATTATTTGACTAGGTGATGCAGCTCGTTGCGATCAGAGATTGCGAGTTGCTTCGGCTATAAGCCAATCAGGTAAGGACAATACGGTTCTGATATGCTAATTCATTGTTCGATTAGCATGCCATGTTGATGACGTATTGTTGAATTCTTGTTGTTATGATTGGTCACCGGTAGTTATTGTGACCGGTATACGCATATTTGAATTGTGCTGTTGAGGACTTAGGGTAGAATAAATTACCTTAGTCCGCCCTGTTGATAGAATTTAGTGAGGATGATGGGTGTCCCAGTATGCTATGATTCGATTCGATTAGCATACTTGAAGTTGATGATGGTGTTGTGAAGGGGTTATTGTGTGATTGTTGTGAGATGCCGGCAGTTATTGATGGTCGATATCTCTTCTCTTTGAGAACACTATTGAGGACTTGTGGCAAACTTCTCCCGAGTCCGCCCTGTCGTTGATGATGATGTTGTTGAGGTCGTTGTGTGTTGTTGTGAGATGTCGGCACTTATTGGTAGTCGACATTCATCTTATGTAAGAATGTTGTTGAGGGCTTGCGGTAATCTTCTCCCGAGTCCGCCCTATCGTTGATAATGATGTTGTTGAGGTCATTGCGTGTTGTTGTGAAATGTTGACATTTATTGGTAGTCGACATTCCTCTTATGCAAGAATGTTGTTGAGGGCTTGCGGTAATATTCTCCCAAGTCTGCCATGTTGATGATGTTATGTTGAACTCTTGTTGTTAAGTCTGAACACCGGTTGATCTTTTGATCCGGTATTCCTTGTTGAGCTATGTTGTTGAGGACATAAGGTGGAATAAACTTTCCCTTAGTCCGCCCCGTTGATGAAGTCATGTTGCTTGGCTGTAACGTGGTTAGGGAAAGCACTCTAAATGAGTTCCCTGCCTGTTGACAGTGTCTCTTCTATTTATTTGAGACTGAGATGAACATCCCGTAAAATGGGACATCAATATGATGAGGATGGCCTGTGAAACATGATCACTGGCAAAAAGGATGTAGGGCGCGCGAGTCGAGTCTGTCATGTCTGGTCAAGTCTAGTATGTCGTGTCTGAGTTGCATTGCATTTGATTTTCTTTTGATGTTAATGATTTTAATGACTTGTATTTCGTTGATGTTTATCTTTTCAATTTCTTATTTTGGGGTTCACTTGCATAGTCAGTCTGTCTGTCGGTCAGTCAGTCTTGTCCATGATGAGGTGGCAGTAATGCTGTTCTGTTGGGCCTTGAAGCCACTCAGTCTGACGAAAGAAAACATCGTTTGACAATTATGCTGATGTTGAAAATTTATTGACTACTCTTGATTCATTGCTATCGTTGAGATGATCATTATTCCTCCGAGTCTTTTGAATCATTTGTACACGATACTCCTCGTGTTGTCTTTACTGGGCGATTTGCGCTCATTCCTTATGTTGTATTGTGCAGGCTATGAGGTTGATCAAGGAGAACCTTCTAGTAAGGAAAAAGACACAAGCTAGAAAAGTTGAGTAAGGGGATCAGTTGTGTGAGGTAAGAACAGCTAGGAATGGTGGAATGAAGAATGTGTTGCGAGATAGGTTGATAAGAGTCCTACGACTACAGTCGTATATTAGGTTGTATACTTTCATGTTGTTTAAAGACTTGAAAGTCTTCCGCTGCAATATGATGTATGTTTGTAAGAAAATTTTTGTAAGGACGCAATTTGGAGCGTCTATTAATGATGTATGAGTATGAGGATGTAGTTGCTCTGTATTTAGCACAGGATTTTGAAAGTGATTATGGTTGATAACTCAGCCCGGTGATGTCACTTGGGTTGAGGGTGTCACAGTTACGGTTCCGTAACGGCGATACGCCTGCATAATTTATTAGCACCGATATATCGGTGCATATCGGTATCGGACCCCTAAAAAACCGTTACGAATCGGCCGTTAAGGTACATATCGGCCGTTTTTTAAAATCCTGATTAGAGGTCATAGGATTGGAAGTTATTTTATGACCAATCAAAATTTGGAATGAATAAAAGATGCTAATAAAATCTAAATACATATATGATGAGCTCATTAAACTGTATTAATATCAAAGTGAAAAATCAGTGTCCATAGGTTTGCAAACAACTAATATGGCATGCCAAAATCATAGAAAGCAATAGAATAGAGTAGACCTGGCAAAAAAGAATACCGGGTACGAGTACATGTTTTGAATACCCGCCGAAAATAGACCCGTACCCGAACCGACCCGTAATTTTCGGGTCGGTCTGGGTCGGATGCGGTTTACCCGACCTACTCGAATTGTTCACTATATATAAGAATGCTAGGGTTTCAATTTCACTTTCATTCCTTTCTCATCTTCCTCATCGGCGCCGCTCCTCTTTCTCTCTCTCACGACGTCCCCTCCACTTCCCTCCTTCTCTGAACTCTCTTGTCTCACCACCACGCCACCATAATTAGATCTTTCTCTCGCTCTCGCCCAACATCGATCCACAGACGACCGCATCTCTCTCAGCCTCGCTCTCACCCACCGTCCACCAGAGTCAGATCCACCGACGACCGCCTTTCTCCGCATCTTGACGGCACCAACCGTCCAGCTCCGACGGCCACAGCTCCGCCACTGTCTTGCTCCGACGGCAACAGCTCCGCCACTGTCTTGCTCCGACGGCCACAGCTCCGCCAGTCTTGCGTGGAAAAGCTGAGGCCTTCAACTTTGATTTCATAGTCGATCTGACTATGAAATCAATCAGATCTTGTTTTATTTTTCTGTTAATTTTTGAGTGATTTATGTAATGGTCATCAATCAGATCTTGATCTACTCGTATTATTTTTATTATGATTGATTTTTAGCTCATTTTCTGGGAATGTTAAAAATTGATGATCTGATTGTGTTGGATTTGAGATTATTTATTGGATCTATAGCCGAAAAATGTTTAATTGTAGTAACAAAATTGAAATCATGTAGAAATTAAATTGAAAATTGTAATAAAAGGAAGGGGGAAATATTTCCAGAGAAATACCGCAGTGAATATATAGTGTTAATAATAGAAGCTGCAAATTTGTATACCCGCGGGTAATACCCTACCCGTAAGGGTAGGGTACGGGTGCCAAGAAATGCTACCCGGGAAAAAACGGGTAATTTTTACCCTACCCGAATTTATCCGGACCCGACCGGATAATACCCGTACCCGCGCGTGTCGAACCGTTTGTCAGGTCTAGAATAGAGGGACCCGATGGTGGGCTGGTAACAGAAGGGCCGAACTCCGTTGATGTAATGTACTAGACTGAGGCAGGTAAATCCTTACAATTGCTTTATAAGAAGAAATGTCAATCCTGATTGAAGGTAGAGTTTGCTCTGCTAGCCATATACGTAAACACTTTGACATCCTGTAAAATGTCTGGATCTCTAACATGAATGTTACAATAATTGAAGACAAAGCCTATAGAACATGTCATGTGAGAAATATTAAAGTGTGAGTTATGATGAATTATAAGATGTGATAATCCATAAAGTTGAGCCCAAGAGCAAGCATGAAAAATCTAGAGTATTTGTGTTGCAAGATGATCGTTAGTGCTGTAACTTTTAATGAGATAACCAACTCAGAATCCCAGTTCAGTTGTTGTTATCAAGGCCACTCTTGCTTGTCGAGAGCTAGAACTAAATATTTGCACTGCAGTAAATGTGTATAGGCATACTGTTTGTACATCTACATTCTCCAAACTCATCTCATGGAGTGTAATCAAACTCACGGCGGGACGATGTCCATTCCAATTCTTGGCCGATCCGCCGATCGGTGGAGGAGTGGTCTATATCTTGTTGGAATGGCTCTTAAGAATATATGTACCCAGTTGTTGGACTTGAAGGATGATTTTATGGAGATTAAAAGTATCATGCCTATATATACACTCATCTCGATATATCTAAATAAACAAAAGTATGACGAAAAAGATGGTTTTTTGTGAAGAGAATTTAGTAAGACACAAGGGGTCAATTTGAGAGAGCCAAGTAATGAGCCACTCTTTGAAGGATGGGATAGGGATTGTAGTATCTAGGCAGCATCCAAACCATACTATTCTAATCTACAGACATTCAAGCTAAAGATGTGGTGCAACTTCATCGTGATTTGAGCACAACACACAAGTATCATTATCGATAAGTTTTTTTTTTTTTTTTGGAATGAAGGCTAGATTTTAGTGGAAGGCACTTTAGCAGCAGTTGTCATAGGAAAAATTGGTGTTTAAGAGGATATGGGGATTTCCATAATCACATCCACACAATTAGAGAGATGGAGTGCCCTGGATTGAAGTTCGGCTTGGAGGCACTGAACCTATATATTTCTGTAGTGTGGAGTTGTAACACCCCGGAATTTCTGGAGCGTTAGCCAACCAATCGATCGACACTTAATCATTCAATCACCTCAATCATATATATATATATATATATATATATATATATATATATATATATATATATATATATATATAATTCAAATTCTCCACTAATCGTTCTTAAATGCAAAAACTAAATTATTGTACTCAATTAAGTAGGTTACACCACAGTTTTTAAAGGCACAGGCGCACCTAAGGCGTAAAGGGTCTCTGGAGCCTAGGCGCTGACGCGCGCCTTTTTGAAGTGAGGCGCAAAATAAAAATAAATAGATATTAGTGTATTAAACCAATAAAATCACATAAAAAAATTAAGAACATGGTAATTTAACAAACTTTGAATGCTAGAAAAAGTTTCAAATGTAATAAGAAGTAGTTGATGCTAACAAAAATGACAAAATCATCATTATCATTAGTGAAGGCTAAAGCAAGAATGTTTTTCCTCAAAGGGAAATCATAGGCTTCTAGTTTGATAAAGGTTCCTCATTTTATCTTCTTTGTCTACAAGGTAAAGTGAATGAGTATATTTACTTAAACAAAGTAACAATTGGAGAAGGGACGCTAACACAATGAACAACAATATGGCAATCGATCGATTAGGAATTTGGGGTTTTAATTTTGTTTTTGTGGTTTAGATATTGATTTATTATGTTGTGAAATAAATAATAAAAAATAATGAATGGTTGAGATGATGCCATGACGAAAAAAAATAAAAAATAGGATTTTGGGGCTTTTCTTTGCGCCTCCACCACCGCTTTGCGGTTTGCGCCTTGCGCCTAGGCGCGTAAGGCGAGCGCCTTTTTGAAGGGGCTGCGCCTAGCCGTAGGCGAGGCGCCTGGGGCGTGTCTAGGCGCGCAAGAGGTATTACAAACGATTAACATATTTATTTCAAAAGCAATAAAGGAAGAGATTCAACTCAATCCCTTAGATATCAATAGAAACAATTTTAATTACACTGTAAACGATGCATATAATATATTGAACATGAGTGAATGCAAAGTCACACAGACAGTGCAGGGAAACACTTAGCAAAGTCACACAACAAGTGCTCAATAACAATTTAGTTACATATGCATATGTGCACTGGCTAGACCATTAAGGTACTAGCATCTCCGGCACTAACAGACATCCTTATATCACCCCCAATACAGATCATCCTTATAATGCCTCAATACACTTACTCATGTCAATATACAAAATGCAATAACCGCTAATACAACAAATAAATCGATGCCTGATGAGTAATAAACACTGAGCATCAATAAGGATTTTTAACGAACACTTAAGGCTCAAAGCAAAGTTTTAAAGGGAATAAAACTTTCTTGTATCAATATAACAAAATCTAAAGAAAATGCAATAGCAAGTCAGAATAGAGTACACGAAATCAATTATGAGGAATTAATTTCGGAGTGAATCCTTTACCTCGATCCAAACTAAACGAATTCGATCAAAGTCCTCTAAATCAACCTAGAATGGCAAATTATTTATCAAACACATGCTACTATACTATAAACCTAATACAAACTACCCACAACGTACTCGCTGCTCAACCCGGAATAATGTAACCTAAAGCGGCCTCAGACACGGCCAACCTAACCGGAAGACCCAACACACTCCTCGAGGCTCAACAATAGCTCAGAATTGATATTAATTCTCATAAAAAAAAATTATGACTCAGAACAACATATAAAATGAAAATATAAATTTTCTAAAGTTTCAAGTATTTTCAAATTAAAAATAATTTCTTTAAATGCAATTCAAACTCATAAATAGCCATAGTTTTTTCTAGCTAAAAATAAAGTCCCATAATGTTTGTAATAAAATTAAAAAATATATAAAAATTACAGAGATTGAAATTAGAATTTAAAAGGCATTAAAACTATTTTTAAAATTTTCATTTTGCTAAATTCATTATGATATGATAATGATAGCAAATTAACTCTAAAAATCACCAAACCTAGACTGGGACTTATTTATACTATAAAAGCATTACTATGATTTTTACAGAATTTATCATGAGTCTTAAAGACTCCAAACAAATTTTACAAATCTGATCTCATAGAAAATATTAAAAAGACATAGAATTTCAGAAAATTATAATGCCAGAAATTCTAATAGCCTAAGGCCACCTACTGTAAAATTTCACTTGCTAAAGATCATTGTGCACTATCCAATGCACGCACCGAACCTAACGTGAACACGTGGTGCACCTATGCAAGCACAAAGTACCATTACACAACATTGACCCACTTCATCTTCTCCTCTTCTACCTACCAATCACACCATATATACATAATATAGACTCATGACACCCACACACCCACACATACACAAAAACACACTCTAAAACACATAATACACATCCACACTCATAACACACTCACGCACCTAGCAATCACACACACAAAGACCCGTATACACACACATGCGGGCACGTCACTTACACGCTCATACACACACACGCGCTGCCCTTCGGCAGCCTCACACACATACACACACACACGTATATTCACACAATCACA
The DNA here is from genome assembly GCA_033065855.1 of Escallonia rubra. Classification (NCBI taxonomy): domain Eukaryota; kingdom Viridiplantae; phylum Streptophyta; class Magnoliopsida; order Escalloniales; family Escalloniaceae; genus Escallonia; species Escallonia rubra. The sequence goes on along the minus strand of JAVXUO010002572.1, from coordinate 53,740 downwards.
CACACACACACACCATACATGTAAGACCCCAAATAGTCTATAACAAATTATTTTTTTATTTTTGGCTACCTTCGTAGTTTTAGTAACCTTTGAAAGTACTTTGAAGTAAGTAATACATTCTTAGGGGTCTTTTGAGTAATTTACCAAGTTTAGCTAAATAAAAAGACTGTTTAGATTGTGCTTTATCGATAAATTGAGTTTGGTCTTTCAGAGAAGAGAAGAAAGATAAAATTAGGGCTTTGAGTCACCCTTCTACTCGCAATTGGTAAGTGATCCTAAACCTTAATCAAAATACAATTGTGATTTGAAGATTTTAATCTTAGTGGTTGATTTTAGTCCGTCTACTACAACCCCTGACTTCTGAAGACTCCCCATACTCAAGAGACTGATCCTAAAGAATTGTTCAAGTTTGCTTGAGATTCATGAATCCATTGAGAATCTTGAGAATTCACTTCTTTACTTAAACCTAGAGACTGTACAAGTCTAAGCAGGCTTTTGAAAGAAATTGGTAAGCTGAAAGTTCTAAACACACTGACCATTTCTGGTTGTTCAAATCTTAAGGGGTTCCCAATGGAAATAGAGAATATGCAAGTACTACAAGTGTTTCATGCTGACAGGATTGCCATGGTACAGTACCCTCTACAACTGTGGTGGATACATCATGGCATGCCTTCATTCGGATGTGGACTTGGGTGTCAAAATCGAGAAAAGCTTCGGCACTCTCGTGGGTATCTCTACAATGCTCTTTAATGAACTTAAGTCTTTCGCATTGCAATATGTTGATGACGATATTCTGAGCGACTTGAGTAACCTGCTTTCACTACAAAACTTATGCCTGAGCAGTAATCCAATTAGCTGCATGCCAACTTGCATCAAAGGTTTGACTAGGCTCCAGACGCTTAATTTAGAACACTATCGAAGGTTCCAATCAGTTATAGGGATCCGTGTTGAACACATAAGCTTGTATGACTGCTCGTATTCACAAAAATATCAAGCAAAAACAAGATACTACAACATAGTAGGATGCAGTAATCTAATGGACATGGCATCTCAGTTCAAGCTGATTCTAATTGATGACGTGTGTGTAGACTTTGTGAAGCATTAGTTGAAACCCATGAACAACAATGACATGATATCATACCATAGAGCAACAAAAACTACGAGAAGAGGCCCCATTTAGGTGGCTTCTCTCTCTCTCTCTCTAGTGTGAGCGCGCCTGCATAACACAAATCTTTTTACTAAAGTCAAAAGTATGTTTCCATTGTACAGGCAATATTAGAAGGTTATGGATTACTAAGCATCTTTTATCCTGGGAGCCAAGTTCTAGCCTGGTTCAGTACTAGAATTAAAGGCTCCTCGCTATCTTTTACTGCGACCTTAAGTCCGCATACAAGTATCAGAGGCTTTAAAATGTGCTTTACATGCTTCGTCTATTCAATGAATGAACAAGATCACGAGCAATTCTATGTCGTAGTGAGTAATGAGACCAAGGATTTAAAATTGATCTATGGCCCAACTTACTATGGATGTCCAAAAGCGAATGAAGATATGAGTTGGGTAAGCTACTAGATGCTCGGGAATGATAAGTTGGAAGCGGGTGATGAACTAACAATTCCATTACTCTCCATAAAGGCTGTGCCGGTAAGGGAGATTGGATTCCATCTTGTGCATCCTACCCTGACTAATTTTTGTGGGACGTTCAGAGAGCACGCATCTATTTGGCCAGGGCTCTCTTAGAGACGCTATAAAAGATTTGCTGAAGGATGTGGGAGTTACGTGGGAACCTTGTCAAGCAGAATTTGAGTTTTATAGTTTTCCTGCAAGCCACGTTCACTGGAGAAGTGCTGACGACCAAAATCTTGAATTGATAATCGATACAAGCTCCCATAACTGATGTGGTTTTGGCTCATAAGTCACAACACTGCTACATCATGCAATAAGAATCAGAATTCGTTGTTGTTTGATTATCAATAAGTTGATAGACCTGCAAATTATGGCTTTGCTTCTTGTTGGTGCAAGAACGCTTTGCCAAGGTTTCTACTACTTCTGTTAAATGCGGTCTATTGCAAATTCTTGGAGTTGCTGTCATTGCTGATTTCTGGCCTTCATCATTCTGGCTGTAACTTTTTTTTGTTGTTGGTGCATTATGCTGAAATCTTTATTTTGCTGAAACCTGTTTTGTTGGGATTCCAGTTAATAATCAACTTTTCTTGGCCGTTGCTTTCTTTCCAAAGTTAATCATGTTCAAAATTGATAGCTAATGGCCTTGTGTAAATGCATGGGAGTGCGATGCAATTTGGTTTTCTTGTAAACCTAATACAAAGTATAAAAGACTACCAGGAAAATAAGTTCCAAAGGTATTAGCAATACATCAATTCATGTATACATCTTAAACATATTAGTTGCAATCAATCAAGTTTCTCAAACAATTTAGGCCACTGCGTTGAATAAAAATAATTATAGTAATGATAGGATCTGGATCCCCTGCTGTAACTAGGGTTACAACAGTCATGATGTAACCCCAGTTACAGTCGTCCGATTAAAATAAGTGGAAGATAATGGTTCAGATGAAGCCACATCACTAGATTATATTCTCAGCATTTACTCTCGGGAGACCATTTTTCTCTCGCCACACACACACACACACACTCTCTCTCTCTCCCCAAACCCATATGTCGACGACTCGTCATCTCCCTCCACTTTTCAGCGACAGCGCTTCCACCTTCTGGCGACTAGATCTGCATCCCTCTCTCTCCTCTGAAAATCGAAGCGGCTTGAATTCGCAGCGCTGCCATGGAAGAACCTTCATCCACCGGCGACGACACAGTCGGACGACGCACCTTCTAACACCTCGTGCCTCCCCCACTTTCCGGCGACAACATCCCCCACCTTCTGGCGACGCCAATCGACACTCCATCCCTCTCCTCCAAAAATCGGTCTACACTGCCATGGAAGAACCTTTCTCGTCAACACCTTCGGCCACCATAAGGTATCCAGATATCAATCCTGAATGTACAGAAGTGCTAGGTATCTATCTTGGAGGAACTGATTATAAAAAGCAGCACAACACTCTCTCGTGTTATGTCAATGAGTAGAGTTGAATGAATTTCTTTTTTCAAGGGGTAGTTTCTATATTGCAAGTGAATGATTGATGATGGAACTCGTTAGTTTTTGCACTTTATTCACTTTTCATACCATTAAGTAGAAAGGAAAAATAACCATTGTCACTTCATGCCTGCAACTCTCAAAATGGACATTATCAATCTTTAATCTATGTATCCTGAATGTTGTTTTATTGATTTAATTGTACCTAAACTTGAATGCTTTTATATTGATTTAAGAACTTTGCATGATACTTTGTTCAAGTTTGATTCTTTATTTAAGTTTGATGTTCAGTTTCTCTTTCTTAATTAGCATAATGTCTCCCATTTTCCCTATTTCAGTAAATTACTAAAAATTTGAGCACTTTTATGTTCCCTTTTTCAGTAACTTACTGGAAACTTGGAGATTTGAGCAATAGTTAGTGTTATTGTTTGTGAAGTTCGTCATTCATCTAGACTTAAGAAAGTTGTTACGCTCTAGAGCATGTATCTATATAGCTTGGATAGCTTGAATCACTAGGTCATTGTAACTTGATAATGTCTCTTCCTCTAAATATTCCTTCCTTTCCTCCTCGAGAAAACACTAATACCCTTAAGATGCCAGAAAGATGCCTCGGAATTGTTGGTATTGCAGGTGTAGCATTTATGTGATAATGGAATCTGCCATTGGTGAGATGAGTTTTTTAAAAGAAAGATAATGTGTTTTACATTGAAGGGTACATGCGTTGTGAGTTATGTTTGTATAGACAAGTATATAGCCGCATTAAATAGAGGGGGAACCTTTTTTCTCCTACCAATCTCATAAGGAAGTAACAGGGGTCAGCAAACTTCTTGAAGTATATGCTTCTACCAATCCCATTAAAATCAAATTCAGTCATGCCCAAGTTTTGAGAGTTTGGGAAGCTCAGTTAGCTAGTGTATTTGGTATTTATCCCGTATATTAAAAAGGTGACAATCACAACAATGCATGTACTTCATAATTGAGTTTATTCTATTGAAATGATATTGTTCCTGGAGTTTAATATAGTGAAATGCATGTATGTTGTCATGAATACGTAGTAAACTTCTTGAAGTAGGAAGTAATGAACTTATATCCAAATGCAGATTAGATGATTGGGTACCTAAAAATGGTATGAAATTTGATAGTCGGGATGAGGCATGAAAATTTTGGCTGGACTATGGAGGCAAAATGGGTTTTGGCCTGCGCAAGGATTATTCAAACAAAAGTCGAAAAGATGAAATTGTCACCTCTGAAAAATTTGTGTGCAACAAAGAGGGTTTTCAAGAGATTGATAAACGTGATCATTTGTCTAAAGCTCCTAGAGCGGAGACAAGAATGAGTTGTCTTCTAGGGATGAAAATTATATTTGAGAAAGAAATGTAAGTATCATCTTTCGGACTTTGATGGAGAGCATAACCATGATCTCCATGCTCTAATGTGTGTTCATTTTTTGCGATGTCAAAGAAATATAACCGAAAATCAAGCAGTAGAAGTTGATTTGGCGTATGATGTCGGACTTACATAAAAGAAATCTTTTGATTTGTTTGGCATGAAATCTGGGGGAAGGGAACACGTTAGATTCTTTCTGCTAGATCAAAAAAATTACCTTTGGACGAAACGAGAAAGAGGATTGCAATTCGGAGAAGTGGGAAGTTTGTTGATGAGTTTTAAAAAATCAAACATTACAAGATCCGTCATTCTTTAATACATTTCAATTGGATAATGAGGAGAAAATTACTAATATCTTTTAGGCGGATAGAAGGATGCGCATGTACTACGAACTTTTTGGTGACATTGTGACTTTTGACACTACATTTGCCACCAATAAAGATCATCGCCTCTTGGAATGTTTATTGGGTTTAATCACTATAGAGAACAAGTCATCTTCGGAGCTTCTTTATTATATGACGAGACACAAGCGTCATTTGATTGGGTTTTTAATACATTTTTGGAGGCACATATATTTAAGAAGCTTACTACGCTCTTCACTGATCAAGATATAGCAATGGGAAATGCGGTACGTGCTGTGATGCCAGAGGTACGACATAGTTTGTGTACTTTTCATATTATGAAAAATGCTATTAAACATCTTGTTAATTTGATGAAGGATGATTCATGTTTTTGAGTGATTTTAAATCCCTAATGTTTGAATTCGAGGATGTGACAAAATTTGAAAAAGAGTGGGAGGCATTGCTTAAAAAGTACAAAGCACATGGAAATAGTTGGTTAGAGAAAACTTATGCCTTGAAGGAAAAGTGGGCTACATGTTACATGAAGACAACGGTTACTTTGGAGGTGTGAAGTACACAACTTAGAGAGAGCATGAACGCTAAATTAAAGAAGTTATTGAAATCTAAACTTGACATCCCTACTTTTTTCAAGCTATTTGCCATGGTTGTAAGTGAAAAAAGATACCGAGAGGTAGAAGCGAAGTACAATGTAAAGGAAAAGATGCCTAGGGTAAAAGTTTCTTGTTTGCCTTTATTAAAGCAAGCGGGAAAAGTTTACACTCCAAAGATATTTGAGTTATTTCAAAAACATCGGAGTGAAGGTTTGAATATAAGTGACCGGTATGGAGAGCTTTGGCCCGATGCGGTAATAAGATTAGCACATAAGGCTTCCGAATTTAAGGATGGGTATGTCCTCTACAAAACTAGGATGAAAGAATTTGACAAAGAAATTGAAAAACTTTGGAAGAAGCATTATGAATTTATGGATCATGGTTGTGAACTCAATGGTAGTAAAGGTGTGGATAAGAATGCCATTGAAAGTCTTGTTGGGAATGTGAAGGGGATAAAAAAGGATTAAATGCACATATAACCCCATACTTTGGGGTCTTTTACACGGAACACCCCAAGGTTTAATTTTTGGTTCTCACCACCCCATGCTTTCAGTAATGTGCCCAACGCACCATTTTGACGGTCAAAGTCACATTTGACCAAACGTCGGTTAGTTTTTGAGGGGCAATTTAGTCACTTTACTTATTATATCCATTAGATTTGCAATTTAATAAAAAGAAACAGATCTAAAAATCCTTATTCCTCTCACCCACCTGTTTCGTCCTTCCCCCTTCACCCATTGTGCAATTCCCCACCCAGCTCCTCTAAGTGGAGTCATCATCTGAGATGGGCACCGGATATGGAGCCCAAATTCGAGAATTCTACCAAAAACTCCACAACATCAAACCCTTACAAAAATACCAAACCTGTAGGGGTTCTCGCAGTGCTTGTTTCCTCTCTCCCCCACCTCCGACTGTCGCAAATTGCCCACCCAGCTCCTCCTCTATGTGGAGTCCAGATCTGTGATGGCACCCGATATGGAGCCCAGATCCGCGAATAACACCAAAAGACGACGGCCATTTCAGTTGAGATTTCAAAGGTTTTGCAGGCTCGCGTGATGAGCGATCGATGTGGGTTACGGTAGTGGTGACCATCGGGGGGAGGGGGGAGATAGAGAGTGGAGTGGAGGTCGGTGATGATGGGATTTGGTGTGTTGGTGGCGGCTATGTAAAGGGTTGTGGCTGCTGGGGTGTGGCGGTCGGTGTGGACTGCGGGGGTGGCAACCGGTGTGGGCTGGGCCAGTAACTGCGCTGCGATGGCGATGACAATTGAGATGAGAGGTGGTGTGGTGGTGACGCCAGTGCAGATGGTGGAGGCGGCATAGTTTGGTGGTGGTGGAAGTTCTTGAATCAGTTTTAGGTTTTGGTTTTAAAGGGGAAAATAACCAAAGTGACTATTTTATCCCTCAAAAACTAACCGACGTTTGGTCAAAGGTGACTTTGACCGTCAAAATGGTGCGTGGAGCACATTACTGAAAGCATGGGGTGGTGAGAACCAAAAATTAAACCTTAGGGTGTTCCGTGTAAAAGGCCCCAAAGTATAGGGTTTTATGTGCATTTAATCCGATAAAAAAAGAGGTGGTTCACCAAAGAAAGGAGGTAAACGACATAATAGTTGTGTAGAAAAGCAACCAAGGAAGAGGAAACAAATGATGACCAACTCATTGGGATGTCCAAATAATGACAAGGAAAATCAAAATCCATCTCTACATCATGAGGTATTTAAATAACATATATGTATGCATACCTTTTTATTTTAATAAGAAATGTAATTTTTGCCAATGCTAATGCGTGCTTTTTATAATGCATGGAGACACCTCAAGCATCTAGTTGGAGTAATTATAATCATGACAATGTTGAAAAAGACATATATCGATCAAGTTTTACCGAAATGTTAAATGTACGTGTTCCATTTTTCACATTTCTAGTTGTCTTTTGAGTGCCAATATGTAATTTATTCATCTCTTCATCTTTATGTTTTTTTCATTGTAGGCCGGCTTAGAAGACAATTTACTGTCAAGTTTATTTCAAGGTTCAAATCGTGTCCAATCGAACGACGAAAGAGTATTTGGAGACTTCAACGTGCTTTCGAGTAAAGTCTCGACATCGCTTTTTTTTTTATAATAATGATGAGAATTGCATTGATAATAAGAGGTTACAAAAGGTTGTTAGAGGCAGCCTTAAAGGCTTTACAAGCAGATACATGACAATACTCGCCATAAAAAACACAAATATAATACAAATACAAAATAAAACATGGCATCAGTAAAAGAAGAGTTATTGCATGTGTACAAAATAACAAATATAGGAGAAAGCGAAAGATAGCTCATGGCAGCATATGCTCATTGACCCAATCCTGATATACGTCGATGCGGGCACGACATGCAAAAGTTGCTAGGGATCTAGCCTTTTGAAGATGCAAGACTGTAGTTGTCTCAATACTGCAATGTTGTAAAGCAGTTGCAAAATGACAGATATCATAGAATATCGGTGCCACCTTATCGGATATGTCATCAGTGTCGGTCATCTGAGAGATTAAATAGTTTGAGTTAGTATAAATAGTAATGTGTATCAAACTTTGTCTTGCGGACCATTGTATCACAGTTAAGAGTCCTTTTGCCGATGCACTTTCTCTATCAGAGGCGAGAAAAGATATAGCAGCAGATTCGCATCTCTGCTGTAATTGATTATGACACGACATCCCCACCCCTACTTTCAGGCTATTTTTGTTGAAGCTTAAAGCCATGAAGATCCTAACCGGTTCTTTGTGGAGGCATGTGCATGCAAGAGTGTCATTGTGGTAGATAAAAGGTAAGTGAGTTAAATATTGTGAAGGTTTTTTGGCAAAGGTGTGAGGAGAGGTTTCTGCTCTAAAGGCATTTTTTATATTGAGGAATAGATCTTTTATGTATTGAATAACGAAGATGGGATTGAAATCCGTGTGTTGGAAGATAAATTGGTTTCTATGTATCCAGATCCCCCAAAGTGTAGAGATAATGGAAATAGAGTTGCTCCTAAAAGTGCTTTGTAGATTGGTCAGTCGGAGCCATGCAATGAGCCATTCCCGCAAAGGGCACATTAGAGCATCTATTTTTATCCCTGTTGGGCCCCCAAACCAAATTGATCGAATTTTTGGGCAATGCCGAAAGATGTGATCTAGTGTTTCTGACGCAATGAGACAGAGAGGACACGTATCCGAGGGAATGATGTTGAAGCGTCGAAGTTTTATTTGTAATGGCAAACAGTCCCATAGGATTTGCCAAAGTAGGAGCTTCATCTTCTAGGGGACGTTCAGAGACCAAACTGATTTCCAAAACTGTTATGTTCGAATGGGTAAGGAAAGTGACATGGCCCAATCTTCGTAATTCCTTTGATTTGTGGTTATGTAACATCAAATAAGCAATGTTGACATAGTATGTTCTAGATGAGGTATGCTTCCATATCTGTTGGTCTTGAATAAGATGAGGAGATATGTGTATCGCGATGATGCTTTGAATCAGAGATGGGCTGAATAATTGTTGGAGAAGATTGATGTTCCACATGCCCTCTTTGATGAGATGATTGACAGTTCCGGTTCTAATGTCAATGTCTGAGCCAATATATTGTGGTTGAGTGGCACAGTTGGGAATCCATTTATCCTGCGAAATTAATATTTGTGTTCATGTACCAACTTGCCATCGTAAACCTCTTTTTAGAACGCCAGTATACTTCGCCATCCCCACGAGAAATTCCCTTTGTTAGGACTAGATAGAAAACTGGACCTCGTGCAATATTTGCCAAGCATGATATGAGCTAGCAAACAGTCTGGTTCAGTCCAGATTTTCCAACTTGTTTTGGCCAAGAGGGCAATGTTAAAGGCACTGGTTTCCTTAAAGCCAAGGCCACCTTGGATATTTTTGGCACAAAAGGTATGCCAATTGAGCCAATGAATTCCTTTTTTTTGTTTTTGTCATCTAACCACCAAAATCTACCAAGAATAGTGTTAATTGCTTTAGTCACATATTTTGGGAAGAGAATTATCGGCATGTGGTATGTGAGTAAAGACGTGAGGACTGAGGTGAGAAGGGTTGCACATTTAGCTTGGTTAAGAAGACAACTCTTCCATCCAGCACACTTTTTTTGTATTTTGGCAATAAGGTCTCGAAAGAAGAGTTTCCGGTTGCTGACGATGTCCAGGGTGCGACCGAGATATTTGCCAAAGTCTTGGGAACTTTGGAGACCCGGCCATTGCGCCATATTGCGTGAATCCAGATGGGTTGCATTTGGACTAAGAATTAAGAAGGATTTGCTTTGATTTATTTGTTGACCGGATTCTTGGCAATATCTCGTAATGATGAAGTTTAGATGCTGACATGAGTCTTGATTGTGTTCGGTGAACAACAAGGCGTCATCACAGAACATCTGTGCTTCTGTCAAGGAGGCTGAAAGAACCTCTGCATAGAGAAAAAATAAATATGGCGACATATGATCCCCTTGTCGAAGCCCACATTGTGGTTGGAAGCGTTCCGTTGGTGAACCATTAAGAAGTATTTCATAGGAGACAGTCGTGACACATTCCATGATGAGATGAATGATGAGAGGCAGGAATTTAATGTGAGTTAAGACGACCTTCAAAAAATTCCAATTTACAAGATCAAAAACTTTACTCATGTCCATCTTTATTACACCAAGAATATAGTTCTTAATATGGTTCTTCCCTTTCGAAGTTCTTATTTTGTTGGTGAGTTCTTGAGCTATAATAATATTATCTTTGATCTGTCGACCCCCCACAAAGGCATTCTGTTGTTCAGAGATGAGATAGGCAAGGAGCGGTTTTATACGATTGGCAAGTGTTTTCGAAATGATATTGTAAATGGTATTGCAAAGAGAGATTGGTCTTAAGTCAATTGGGGGTTGAAGGGGACGCACATTTAGGAATCAGAACAAGGAAGGATTTATTTGTTTCTCTGAGAAGATGGCGAAAACGAAGAACTAAGATGACTGCCGAGGTGATCGGCCAATGCAGGAAGTCCCAGCATTGTTGGTAAATGATGGCCGGGATTTCATCCGGGCCTGGAGCCTTAACATGATGTATTTCAAAAAGTGCTTATTTGATCTCTTCACTAGTGAACGGTCGGTCTAACCAGGCAATTTGGTGGGGTAAAAGAGAAGTAGTCAAGGCTTGCACACTTGGCATTTCTGAAAAGGTCACATCTTGATTAGTGTTAGGACAATACACCTTTTTAAAGTGGTTGATCAAGCAGGTAGAGATGGTGTTGTGAGTGTGAAAAGAGTTTCCAAAGTCATTCGAGAGGGATGAGATGCGATTGTAATGTCTCCGGATGATGGTTGATGTACGGAAAAAACTAGCATTTCAGTCACCGAGTTGAAGCCCTCTTAAAATTGATTTATGTGCCCAAAAAGTTTCCTCATAGTCTAATAACTAGTCAAGCTTTTCTCTTATTTTCTTTTCCATTTTTTGAGCTTCGGTATGCGGTAATTGGCTTTGGAAATGTGAAAGCTCTCTTTTGGCGTCATCAATTTGAGCTCCAAGATTTCCAAATCTTTGTTTATTCCAAATCTTCAAAAGCTTCATCATATTTTGGCCCAAAAAAAAACCTTTAAATAGAGGGGAGCCCTGGCACTCGAGGATCCATGCTTGTCTTATGAGATGAGTACATTGCTAGTGCTTCAATCACATCACTTCAAATCTTTGCGGTCAGAATAAGGATTGTTGAGAAGGAGTTGTATCTAGAAGAATCAGGGCATGATCCAACATTTGTATTCCCAAGTTTGTGACCTGTGCAGTTGGGAAAAGAGATAGCCAAAGCGGATGGGCGACACATCTGTCCAGCCTTTCATAAGTACAGAAGAGCCATTCTCTATTGTTTGTCCATGTGAAGGGGGTCCCACGCAATGGATATCCGCTAATTGATTATGAGTTAGGAAATCTTGAAGAAAATTGTGTCCACGAATGGACAAATAATTGGTGCCAGTTTTGTCGGAAGGTGTCAGAACTTGGTTGAAATCACCGACTAACATAATTGGCCGAATGGTGACCAAGTGGCCTTTCTTTTGGCTAAAACCGGATGACCATAGATAAAATCAGAGAACTAAGGAATGGCGTTCAAAATGTGAAATTCCACTAAGATGGTATTCTTGTCCTGATAAAGGATAGAGCCAGTTACATCCTCTGTCCATCCCACCTAAAGATCGCCTTTTGTACCGATAATTCCAGTAGGTTCAATACCCGTAGAGGTGTCATATCCCAGCTTTCAAAATTTTACAGAAATGGTCAAAACCGGTTGTTTCGTTTCATGAAGAAAAATGCAATGGGGCTTATGGGCCCGTGTCAATTTGAGAGCTGCGCAAACTGTGCAGGTTTGACCAAGCCCACGATAGTTCCAGCTGAAAAGCTTCATTGACAGTGAAGGGGTTGCGGATGGGCAACACCCGAAACCCATATCGAGGCAGGTAATAAAGAATGAGAGAAATCTCAGGGGAAGGGGTAGTCTCTGTTGCATAAGGTTATTTTTTTCAAAATCCTAGAGTCAGAAAAACAGGGACGTAGAATCATGTTCAGGACTTCGCGCTCTATGTAATCCAATTGAGGCGGGAGATTGGGGCTTGCCTTAGTGAGCTTACGATTTTTTATACGGGAGCAGTAGGGAAGAATGTTTGTATATGTTCTATGTTTTATGCGTATCACAGGGGTGACGAATAGGTAGTCGTACTTGACTGTTTTTTGAGTTTTAGTAAAACTCAAGCACTGTTCTTCTACACTATCTACCAGGGCAAGTTTTCTTTTCCTCAAGGTTTTGTAAGAAGAAGAACAACCAGGCATAGAGTAAAAATACATCATGTTGTTATTTAGGCATGAAGGAAAGAAAAGCATAGTCGAAGGGAAAGAGGGCAGGGAAACTGGAAAATATAATGGAAAGGCATATGGAGGATCACCTGGTGGGTTGGGAAGATGTGGTATGGTAAGTCTCATCCTTTTGGTAGCCTTGTCATAAGATCCATACTGTGAGCCCAGAGTTCAGAGTCGTCATACACCGGTTCATTGTCTGTAGTAACCGGGGATGTTGGTGATGTAGATTGTGAGCGTTTACGCGAAGTCAATAATAAAGTTTGTTTCTCCTATTCCTTGTCCTGGATAACTTGTTCCGAGCCTGAGTCAAAATTCTTTTCAGATGCTTTACTGTCGTCAGAAAATTCAGGAGCTTTAAAGATCCATCATGTCCCATTGTGATCCATCAGAGTATGATTTTTCCCTTTATCCCGTGCCGCACTCCAAAAGGGGTCATTTCCTAAATTTAAAAAAGCTGAGGTGGTGTTTATCCCGGTTGTGTGAGGATGGCTAGTGACTTGCAGAATGAGATTTTGTTTGAGGTTTTCAATGTTGTGGGCAAGGGTGGAGGGCGTGGGATCAAATATCCCGCCATCAGATGGTATGGGCGGGATAAGACAGAGGGCTTGAGAAGTTGGTGGCAAATCGTCAGATTCTATTTCATGGAATGAGCAGGGAACATGGGTGTTATTTGTGGTAAGGGGCGCCAGGCGTAATGGTCTAATTATGAGAGTTGTGGATTGGGGTGGGGCTGAAGAACTTGGGTTGAGAGTTTGGCTCAAAGAGTTAGGAGAAAAGTTGGCTCAAGTATTGGAAAATATATGTTGGTTTATGGGTTGGGCTAGACGAGACAGTCCAAAATCTGAAAGGCCCATAACAAATTTTGCTAAATTAAAATTGGGCCTTGCTTCATGTGGGTTCCATGAATTGTGTGGTGGTCCAACAATTTAGTGGCTAGTATGTGAAGATAGAAGTAGAGTTGGAAGCTCCTCTGGTCCTTCGTGAATTGCAGTTTCGTCATTTTCTGCAAGTGGGTGTGAGGGGATTTGAGGATAAGGAGATTTCTGCAGAGTTGTGGTTCTGTCCAGATTCTGTGTAGCTATGTCAAGTTGAAGTGCAATGATGGCGTGGCGCCTCTGCTCAAGATTTGCCAAAATTCCTTATGTCCAAAATGTCGACGCGTGAGGTTGGGTAGATATGGTTTGCGATTCTTGTGATGTGGCAATTTTTGGGACATAGGTGTCTTATGGCGGTGAAAATATCGGTCTCGATGACACTTGGAAGCTACATTTTTAAATGAAAATTGTTCATGATAGGACCTATGTAGCATTTCCTATTTTGAAACTCTTGCATGCCTAAACTATGGATAATTATTTTTTTGTTAACGGTTATGAAGTTATTGTATGCCAAAATATGAGAAATGCCTTGTTCTTGAACAATACATATTCTTCAAGTATTCCTGATCGTATTCTTGAATAGTACATTATCTTGAACAGTACACAGGTAAATGTGTGGAAACTAATCAGGCGGAACATGAAACAAATATTTTTCAAAGTATTCATTTCACTCCAAATGGGGTAAGCAGTAAGTAGAAGTTTAGAATAAATTGCATGAATAGTATCATTTCAAAAATATCAACTAATGATTTCAAGTAAAAATGAACTTGACAAAGCTTACTGAATAGCTAAAAGCTTCAACCAAACCTGATGTATTATTAGAAATCGTAAGTCTCTGTACATCATCATCCACAAATACTAAGTAGTAAGACAGCCTGCCAATAATCAAAACTATACAGCCAAATACACAAAAATTCAACTTCCTTAGAGACATTATTCCCTCATGAATCCTCCAAGCTGTGCATAATCTTCCAAGCAAAACTGCAACCAAATCAGCTTTAAACAAGCCTTGAAGACACCACCAAATCAGCTTATTCTCCTCATCTGTTTATAAGTAAAGTCAAAGAATAACAAAGCTAACATATTCACACGTGTTAGACAGTGCCGAAAATTCATAACATGATACATCACTTTCCGAATTGCCCACCATGGATAACCTGAAAGGACAAACTTTGGGCTTCCCTCTTCGGCCATACTTCAAAAGTTGGGCACCTGCAAAAAAAAAATAAAAAAAAGAGCAAGAACTGATCAATTTCTACTATTAGATTTCACTTCATTTTCCAATTTGAAAGTTGGATGTACTAATTTACTACATGGAGTGTTAGCACAAAACCTACCTGATAAATAAGATAGTGATCAAGATGGTTGGTTGACAAGGAAAAAGTGCTCAACAAGCTTACTAACTGATTCATCAGTATGGTGGCACATTCTTTAACAGAACCTGCAAACAAAAAAATTCCATCAGCCGATTATAAACTAACAAGGATGTCATTAAGAAAGTGCCCTCGAGATGATAAATTAGGGAGTTGTTATCCAAATGCGCATCTGTGAGCCGTTGTCCCAAACTAGTTGGGATCAGCTACATGAATCTTTTTCTTCCATTCTTTGATATCCAAGTACATTCAAATAAGTCAATAACAGTCAAGACCTTTCTCACTACTCGTGCAACCGCATTGATGCAACTGTTACATACTCCTGTTGTAACAGGTAGCATTATGCATTATGCATTGCAAGTAGCTACTTTAGTGATCACTGGACCTAAACAATAATACCTTGTGAAAAAAATAGTCCTTAATTGCTGTGGCAATTTCAATACAGTACTACACTGATGCTGCCAATATTTCTACTCATCAATCAGCCAATTAACTATTAATCTTATGGTACGAAATGTCATACTCTGAAGGATGTATCCCACCTAAATATGCTGATATTGTGATTTCTATAATTGGTTACAACACTCTAATCTCAATTACTTCTTCTCTACATTAAACTATTTAAGTGTCGATAGCATCACTTTTTAGTAGATGTATATCGCCAAAACAACTATGACATGCACTTTAATTTCAACAAGCACATCCTTCAACGGTAGCAGGTACAAATGTCAAAATTAGCAAAGCACTCACAATGGAAACACTAAGTGGATTAAAGTCTAGTTACATTACCAATGCAGATGAAAGAAAATGAGGTAGAACGCTATGAAGATCGGTAGCAAAACAAGGTTGCTGAACTGTGTGATTTGGGTGGAATGTTAAAAATAGAAAGCTTATCAATGTTGTTGTAAGTATGTTTGTTGTTGTCCAGTTAACTGGAACCAGGATGGAAAATGCCAAGAACATTATAGGAACCAAAATTTTGAGTTTGCATAAACCAATGCGTAGAGCAGAAGATAATTAACTCAAAAAAGATGGATTATCCACCTAACAATGGATTCTCATGGTAGAAAACAATAAAGGAATTGCACTAATCTTAATGTAAATACAGTATAGCTTACCCAAGCAAGTAAATCCGCAAATCGACAGCATAATCCAAACTCGCATGATCAAGGTTGAGGTGCTGCCGCCGGAAGTTGTCGTTAAGCTATGTCGTCACCGGAAGGTTCGGTCTGGAGGATAAGGAGGGAGTCATCGTCACCCATGGATCGATTTCAGCGCCCATGGAGAGAAAGGGTGTCGTCGTCGACTTTAGATTGATTTCAAAACCCATGGATCGTTGTCGCAGGAAGGTGGATGAGTTGTCGCCACCGGTAGATGGAATCGGGGAAAGAGAGAGGGATAGACGCTTGGTTTGAAAAGAGAAGCTGTGATTTCAGGCTGCTTCAATTTTTGGAGGGGAGAGAGGGATGTAGATCTAGTCGCCGGAAGGTGGATGTGCAGTCGCCGAAAAGTGGAGGGCGTTGAGGAGTCGTTGGCAGATGAGTTTGGAGAGAGAGAAAGAGTAATGTGGCTGGAGAGAGAAGAATGGTCTCCAGAGAGTAAATAATCTGGTGACGTGGCTTCATCTAAGCCGTTATCTTCCACTTATTTTGATTGGACGGTTGTAACTGGGGTTACAACATGCCTGCTGTAACCCTAGTTA